>JAOXJP010227476.1:0-11295 GCA_025762735.1 Platanus orientalis | reverse complement strand
CTATTGTTTTGTTTTGATTCCATAGGTTCCTAAAGCCTTGTTAATATTGTTTTGCAAAAGATTTTGATCGTTTTGTTCTAGATTTGAATTGTTTTAAATTCTTAAAAGCTTGTTTTATAAAGGAAAATTGTTTTGTAAGAACACAGTTAAAATATTGTTTTGTTTTTATTTTTTAAGTTCTTAGAACTCCATTGCTTCTGTTTTACAAAGGTTTTCATCATATTTGAACTAGATTTGAATCGTTCTTTATTGATTTTAGTTTTACCTAAAGTTCTAAACATGGTTTTGAAAGAAATAAAATAATTTTACAAGAATAAGATTGAAAAGTGACTTATCTTTAATTTTATACGATTTTTAAAAAGTTGAATCATCGATTTTGAATCCGTTTTATATTATTATTACATGTAGAACTATGTTTTTAATGGAAAATAAAAAGTTTTAAAAAAAATGTTTTATTCTTAAAATTGTAAAGGCTATTTAAAAATTATTTTGATATTCTAAATAATTTTAGAAATAATGATCTAGTGATTTGTAAGAAATTATATGTATAATCCTTCGATTTATTCTTAGTATTCTCAAAATTCTATTTTGTAAAGAAAGTTACTGATTTTTACATTCTACCATTAATGATTTTCAAGAGTAATATTTTGAACAAATTTGATATGCTTTGAAAAACATGTTCTATAGATTGCCTAGTTGGATCAAGCATGCTCTTATATGTTATTTTGACTTAAGTTAATGTAAAGAATTGTTATATGTTGTTTCTATAAACTATATGATTTGATTGAAACTGCAAGATAATGATATGTATTGTCAGAAAGTCACATTACCCATCAAGGGGAATTATTGATGGAACCCTCTCACCTGGAAATAATCGGTGCGAACTGTTATGGATCCTTACTGCTTGCCATATAGGAGGTAGTAATAACCCTTCTCACCTAGGTATAATCGGTGCGAACTAGACCCTTCTCAGCTGGGTTTAAATGCTGTGAACTGGACCCTTCTCAACTGGGTTTAAATGCTACGAATCGGACCCTTCTCACTAGGGTTTAAATGGTGCGAACTGTTATATGTTCTGTTTTGTTATTTTATGTTTTGGCTATGATATGAAATATGATCTGATCTATTCCGTTATGTAAATGTAAAAGTATATGTTATCACTGATTTCTATTTTGTGCATGAAACTATTATTTTTTATTAAATGTGTAGTAATGTATAAGACTGATTTATGAACTGTTATGCATATTGAATTGTAAATAGAAAAATATTTGTTTAGTTTCTGAAATTGTGCTAAGACTTGATCCCTCGTTTCCATAGTTTATTGTTTTCTTGCTAAGTTTGTTAAATTTACCCTAATCTGACACCACAGATGATGAGGAGATCGCAGAATAACAGATATAGATAGAGACAGTTAAAGACTAGATACTTGTTTATTTCAGTTATTTGGATTAGAGACTTTATTTACTTCAGTATAGTTATTTCAGTTTAAATTTCAAGGAATGTAATAAGTTAGAGATTTTGAGTATTTGATTTTGGTTGATGGATTGGATTATGTTAGACTATTTATTTAATTGAATGAGAATGTTAGGCATTGTTTATGGATTATTTACAGGATTATGATTTATGAGTTATGAGATTTTATACAGGTCAGACTTATATGAATGTGATTGATTATGTGATAATTGAAAAGTGATCGATGCATTATTTCGTTGCGTATAACTGAAAAGAAAAAAAATTATACAGGTTATGAATGAATGAATTAATGAAAAGTAAAGTGATGTGTTAATGTCACGTGCCGAAATTCATGGCCCTACTGGTCTGGGTTTCGGGGCGTGACATAAGCACAATCATGCTAGTACAAAAATATCAATAGTCACATGTCAAATAGAAGTTAATGGTTCAATATAAAGATCTAAGTTCGAATAATAATTCAATGTGGAGGTCAAAGCTCACGAATTCGATGACATATGTTAGTCTCGAGAGATCTGATGTTCTATGATTTTGGGGTGTTTAGAATTCAATGTTCAAAGTGTTTAGAGTATACATGGTTCACAATGTTTGATGTTTAATATTTAGAGTTTAAAGATTCAAAGTGTTTTGAGTTCAGTGTTCAAAGTCCATAAGGTTTAATATTCGAAGGAGTACAAAGTTCAATATCCAAAGAGATTCAATGCTCGATGTCCAAAGGTTCAATGTTTGATGTCCAAAGGTCTAATGTAAATTATTTGTATGTTCTGGCCAACCCCATAGGTAGGGTCCTAATCTCATGCCAAACCCCTCAAATAGGGCCAATGTCCTTGTTATAACACCAAGGAGGAGGGCTAATACTAGTGAGCCAAAGAGCATGTTTGAAATACATTATCACACTCAACCTTATGAGTATGCCCAAATAGTCAAGGACACATTTAGCCTAGTGTTGAGGCCCAAAGAGTTAGTTGACACACTTAGCTCGGTGCCAAGGCCCAAATCGTTAATGACCACATTTAGCCCTATGACAAGGCTTAGAAGTTTGGAGTTTAAAAAGTCACACTTAACCCTATGAGGGGCCTAAAATGGGTCAAAGGTTCGAAGTCTAAAAGGCTTCACATTAGTAAGTCTGAAGGTCCACATAGTTCCAATAATCAGAATGTTTCTACTATGTGTAAAGCAATCGTAAACTTCACGTTTCCATAAATCAATCATTTCAAAGGCACACGGTTCACTTAGATTCATGGTTAGTGTATAATCCGATATTCATAACTCTAGAGATACAATGATTCACTATAATTTCTCATAGAGTCAATGATTAAAACATGTAATAGGGTTCGAAGGTTCACATGGTTCACATAATCATATAGAATGCATAGAGTTCAATAGATTCAATGAGTTCAACATATTTTCACAGAAATTCACTTATATTCCAACGAATCAAATCATAGAGATCAGTCGATATCATTTCTAATGTTCTAAACAAAAGGCAAAGTATGATTACCTTTTAAATTGATCATAATTAGAATATATTTTGAAGGATTCACAATTTCACACCAATTTTCAAAGATTCACATGAGAAAAGTTCAGATTTCACTTGTTCTAAAGGATTTCGTGAAGGAAATTAGTCCACACAATGTTTAAGAACAATAATCTTTCACAAAATAAAGGTAAATCTAGAGATCAAACAAGAAACAATGGTCTAAATCATAGAACCACAAATTTTCTAAGATTCTAATGAGAAAAGAGTTATTTCAGTTTAAGTAGCATAAAAACTGACTAAACAAATTAAAAAACATAAATCTAAGATGATTCAAAGGATTGAATTCAAAGATTTTCAACAATCTCAGAGAACTACATGGATAGTATCACATAATCTGAAATCAAAGAGGAATTCACCTCAAATCACCCATAGTAAGCAAGATCTACTTAGTAAAGAAGCTTAATTCTAATAATCACAATGTTCAATGGCTTAGAGCATAGGTTTTTACATATTTTCAGAGATTCTAAAAGATCCTAACACCCAACTCCAAAGATCAAAGAGGAATTTACATCACATCATTCAGAGTATGCAAGATTTGCTTACCTAAGCTCAAACCAAAAGCTTCTAGGCAATGAAACCTTCACTTCACCTCCTCAAATCACCTTGCTTTATAATATTAGTGTATCTCTAACATTAAAAGAATAAAACTAGGAAGTTCTAGCAAAAAAACAAGCTAATTTAAAAGGATTTCCATGGTTGGAAGTGAAACTTACCCAATTGGGGAAGAATTTCAACATTCTTCTCCAAAAACTCTCTAATCCTTACTCATTTTACTCTAAATGGGACTGAATGACCTAAATGAAGTGTAAATAGGGTTTTAAGTCTTCCTAGACAAGATCCCACTTGTGTGAGGGTCAAATGGGAGCAAGCCAAGTCACAAAAGGGGTAAAATTTGTAATTTGCAAACATTTCAACATTTTTAGGCATGCTGTGATCGATCACAGATCACCCCAGAAGGTCCTAAGAGCCATGCTGCTTCTTTCATGATTAATCATGAGATCTGTGATCGATCATGACGTGATCAATCACGAATTCCGTGATCGGTCACGCATCTCCCAGAAAAATTCAGCACAAATAACCCACAGTAAAATGGCCATAACTTTCATTACAAAACTATAAATTACAAATCGTTTGATGCGTTGGAAAATAGACTTGAAGAAATTTTCAAAAAGGTATCTCTCACCCTATAATTCACTCAAGATTGGTGTCATTGGGCCTAGGAAGTTAACCCAAATACGCTTGTAGAACAACTTTGTAACTTGACAAGTTCATGGTTCAACTTGGGTTCTACACTTCTAAGTTAGTTCAAAGGTTACTAAACCACTCTAAGGTATATTTAAAACATTTTCAATGATAATTTTACCCTTACATATAAAAATTACATTTTTACCCTTTTTAAACATTGCGGGGTATTACATCCTCCCCCTTTTCAAAAATTCAATCCTTGAATTTGTGCATACCTTAGTTTTAAAATAAATGTGGGTACTTGGTCTTCATACCATCCTCACCTTCCCAAGTAGCTTCTTCATAGGTGTGGTTGAGCCATAGGACTTTCACATATGGGATGGTCTTAGAACGCAACACTTGTTCCTTGTGATCAAGGATCATAACGGGCTGCTCATCATATGATAAATCATCTTGGATGTCCGCCAGAATGTATTCCAACACATGCGAAGGGTTTCATAAGTACCTCCTTAACATGGATACGTGGAACATGTTGTGGACATGGGATAATTCTGATGGTAGTGCTAAACTATAAGCCACAACCCCAATCCTCCTTAATACTTCAAAGGATCCACCAAACCTTGGTTCTAACTTACCCTTCTTGCCAAATCGGGTCATTCTCTTGGATGGAGATACCTTCAAAAAGACATGATCACCCATTTCATACTTGAGTTCCCTCCTTTTTCATTGGCATAACTCTTTTGTCGACTTTGGGCCATTCGCAGTCTGTCACAGATAATCCTGATCTTCTTTATAGTGATTTGAATCAATTCAAGCCCCATAAGCAGTTTCTCTCCCACATCTTCCCAACATATGGACAATCAACACCTTCCATAAAGGGCTTCAAATGGGGCCATTTAAATATTAGCCTGATAACTGTTGTTGTAGGAAAACTCGACTAGCAGCAAATGGGTATCCCAACTTCCCTTGAAGTCAATAGCACAAGCTCGTAGCATGTCTTCAAGAGTCTATATAGTCATATAAGATTGTCCATCAGTTTAGGGGTGGAAAGCAGTGTTGAAATTCAGTCTTGTGCCCCTGCCTTCCTATAATTTTCCCAAAAAATGATAAGTAAACTGTGGGTCTCAGTCAAAGACTATACTAGTAGGAATGTCGTGTAATCACACAATCTCATTTATATAAAGCTTAGCTAATCAGTTAAATGGATAAAATATACGAATGGGTAAGAAGTGTGAGGACTTTGTTAGTCGATTGACAATCACCCAAATGGAATCATAGCTCTTGATTATTTTGGGCAATCCCACTACAAAGTCCATGAAAATGTGTTCCCACTTTCATTATGGAATATCGAGTGGTTGTAGCGGTCCTACTGGCTTTTGGTGTTCAGTCTTGATTTGTTGGCACGTTAAACACCTGGAAATGAAGTCAATTATCTCTCTCTTCATATTGTTCCACCAATACGTCTCTTTTAGGTCCTTGTACATTTTGGTACTATCAGAGTGGACAGTATAGGCGGTCCTATGAGCTTCATCCAAAATTTTTCTCTTGAGTTCTTCAAAATTAGGAACACAAATTCGGTTCCCAAACCTTATAGTGTCATCAGCATGAATGGAAAAATTGATCCTGTCACCATTTCTCACTTCATCTACAATCTTCATAAGTGATGGGTCGTCAACTTGTGCTCTCTTGATAAGATTAACCAAAGTAGGTTGCACCTTCAAGTGGGTGAATAACACATCAAGATCCTTCACCTAAAGCTCTACATTCAAGTCTTCCAGTTCATGTAGTAAGGCAGTCCTCCCTACCCTGAGACATGCAAGTGAACTAGAAGACTTTTAACTTAAGTTGTTGGCTACCACGTTGACTTTCTTGGGGTGGTAGTTGATGGTACAATCATAATCCTTGATTAGTTACATCTACCTTCTTTGCCGCAAGTTTAAATCCTTCTATAAGAAAATGTATTTAAGGCTCTTATGATCAATGAAAATCTCACACGTTTCACCATACAAGTAATGTCTCTATATTTTTAATGCAAAAACAATAATTGCCTCAAACTCCAAGTCATGAGTGGGATAATTGTGCTCCTATGGATTAAGTTGCCTTGATGCATAAGAAATCACTTTCCTGTGCTGCATGAGAATGCAACCCAAACCCTTCCTAGAGGCATCACTATAGACAACATATCCTTCTATGACTGAAAATAACATAAAAACTGAAGCGGATACAAGACGGTTCTAATCACATCATTTCCCATATAAATTTGATTCATTATCCTTTCATGTCCATTTTCAACATATCACATTGCAATAGAATAGTAAAATCAATGACACAATCTAATAAGTGTAGTGGAATATATATATGACCAGTCTAAAAGTATAAACATCCTATAGTTATCCAAAAGTAACAGGGCTAAGCATGCCTATAAGAGTACAGTTATCCCATGGCCATAAGGGCATAACAAGTATCATAAGTGCATCTCCATCTCAATAAAATAAAGTCTAAGGACATAACCAAAATGAATAATAAATAACAGGGCTAACTGCTTAGCTTCCTACCATCTCTCATCCATCCCAAGGCGTCCTCTGACCTGTACGCCTACACATTTGTGGGTGGTTCCAATTGGAGTAAGCTTGATGGGCTTAGCGGGAGGGTATGCGGTTTATATGATACTAAATGAAATTGAAGATAATCATAGGAGTAAATAGGAACAATCAAGATAATTAAGGAATCAAAGCAAGAATAAGAGTACATCAAGTCTACTAAACATGTATCCTTACTATTATTTGAGTACACTTAGGTCACAAGATAATTACAAGAATATCTAAAGTAGATCAGGTTGAATCATGCATATGCTACATACTTTATGAGACATGCTAAATATTATGTGCACATGCCTAATAGTATATGTGGCACATGAAAATCACAATAATGTCCCATTACATATCATATCTTAGTGTAAATCAACCATGAAAGGTCTCTGACAAAACAAATCACATAAAGCATATGAGATCTCCGACAATGCATATCATGTATATAAACCATAAAAGGTCTCTAACAAAGAAAATCACGAAACCTAAATAAGGGTCTCTGACATAGCACAACACATCATATATGTTGGGCCATTAGGGCCGTCTTCACCTATTAATGTGACCCGGTGATTGGGTACCTAAAACCATGAAGGCTAACCCACAAAAGGGTTTCTGAGGTCATAAAACCCATGGATACGATGGCTGTCTTCATCTATTAATGTGACCCGGTGATTGGGTACTTAAAGCCATAAAGGCTAACCCACAAAGGGGTCTACACGTCCATGAAGGAAAACCGTAAAAGAGTCTCTAGACCCACAAGGGGCAACGCACATAGGGGTCTATAAGGCTATGTCTAGCCAACCCATATAAGAGCCCCCGAGTTTATAAAGACCATACATATATATATAAATGTCATAAGGACTAACCCACTTAGGGGTCTTTGGGCCCAATAGGGCATATTAGTACATAGAGGTATCATATTAAATCCTCACATCCAAAACCATGTTTTGTAAAATAAGGTAGATACTATATAATCATACAATTTGAAAAGTCTACATGTTCCATCCCATGAAGCGTCCAAAGAAGTAGTAGAAGATCACATAAGAGAAATCAAATGCTAATATTCAAGTAAAGGTACATGACCCATAACTAAGGGCATAAGGAATGCTCATGGATATAAAATCATTTTAAGACAAAGTTTACGTAGGTTAAAAACCAAGTGTCCGAATCCTTTTCAAAAATTCATGTAGAATCCCGTGTAAAGAGAGCCACATGAAAATCTCAAAGTAAACCATGACTATGATAACATGCATATGCCACTAAGAGATATCACATGATGTAAATAGTAGCATGGCCACATGGGAATCAATAGAATTAGCACAATTCATCATGATATAACATGAATCAAATGAAATATACCAAAGAGAGTAATAGACTAACATAAGAAGTTAATAGAGCATCACAATTGTCATAAACCAAGATATATTTGAGAGAATCTATTATAAAAGACATTAAGCTTATGTAAAGAATCAAAAGACATCCAAGAAACATGTGTATAGTATGGAAACTCTGTAAGAGACATTTTATCAAACATATAGTGTACAAGATTTAAGGAATTCAAAGGAAACCAAAGAGAAAACCCAATCTTCACCATAAGAAACCTTCCACACCTTACATCACAAGTAAATCAAGCTCCCAAAACTTCATCACATAGAATAGAAACCATCCTAACCACCCCACAAAGCTCCATTCATAATATCATAACTCCTTAATCCAAATACATCATGAAAACCAATAGGAAGAACTAACCAATGTGCTCATATCAAGGAATCATAATCAATTTCTAAAAAATCAACATTCTCAAAAGGAAATAGGGATGAATCCACCAAAATATAACTCACAAACATCAAATCTAAAATCCTATGAAAGGAAAGTGTGTATAAACAACATATCCAACTCACAAATCATTCTCATAGAGATCAAAATCCATAAATCTTAGCACATATAAAATCGAATCATATTTCTATAAACCTAGAAAGGAAAAGCGCAATATAATCCACTCACTAAAATACTCAAACTTTTAATGCACAAGAGAATCCTCCTCCAAAACCTTTTTGCCTTGGTCCAACTTTCCTTCCTTTGTGAGTAAACAAAAAAATCCATGGTTAGAAACCATTTTCCAAGGTAGAGAAATAAGAACCTATACTCATTTAGACATAATCTAGCATATTTTCAAAGTTAGGAGTGGAACTTACCAAATTGGGGAAGAAACTCCTTCTCCTTGCTCACGAACTTTTCTAATCCTCCCTAAGCCTTTCCCTCTTTATTATAATGAGAAAAATTGACCTAAATGAGGTCTTATTAGGGGTTTAAGTCATTGTAGATGAAATCCCTCATGTGCGAGGGTCTAATGGGTGAAAATCATGTCAAAAATGGCATAAAACATAAATTTTTAGCAAATTCAATGCATCTCAAATCGATTACAAAACCCTTAATCGATTACACTTCAAATTGATTGTAAATATTACTTTCAATTATACTTCAAATCATTTGTATGATCTTTAACAGATTTAAAAAGTTCTCGAATACTTAAACTTATGTTTGTAACCGATTTGAAACATGAGTTGTACCTTATTTTTCAGAATTCTTTAGCACAGGCACTTTGCTAGAAAATGATATTAACTTTCTCTATAAAACTCCAAATTGGGTGTCGTTTATCGCAATGGAAAGAAGACTCGAAGACCTTTCCAACAAGGTATGGGTATGGCTATATTTCACTCAGAATTGTTATCAGTGGTCTTTGTAAATTACCCTAAATACGTAATTAAGATAACTATCGAATTTGACAAGTTCGAAGCCCAACTTGGGTTTTACACTTCAAGCTTGGTCCAAATGGTCCCTGAGCCACTCTAAGGTATGTCTAACATATGCGAAATGAAAATTTTATCCTTACAGGAAAAATTATTATTTTTTCCATTGAATGAAATACAGGGTATTATATTCGGAGTCCACATGGTTCACAATGTTCAAAGTTCAAAGATTCAAAGTGTTTTGAGTTTGAGGTTCATAGTGTTTGGAGTCTATAAGGTTCAATATTTGAATGAATCCAAAGTTCAATATCCAAGGAGATCCATTGTTCGATATTCAAAGGTTTAATGTTTGATGTCCAAAGGTCCAATGTAAAGTATTCGTATGCTCTGGCCAACCCCATGGGTAGGGTCTTGATCTCGCGTCAAACCTCATGAGTATGGCCAATGTCCTTGTTTAACCCCAAGGAGAATGGCTAATGTTCTTGTTATAACTTTAAGGAGGAGGGTCAATATCCATAAGACAAAGATCATGCCCGAAGTACGTTCTCACACTTAGCCTTCTGAGTAGGCCTAAATAGTCAAGGACACATTTAGCTCGGTGTTAAGGCCCAAATCGTTATAGGCCACATTTAGCCCTGTGACAAGGCCCAAAGAGTTAGTGGATACATTTATCCCGATACAAAGGCCCAGATCGTTAACGGCCACATTTAGCCTTGTGACAAGGCCTAAAAATTCAAGGTTCAAAATGCTACACTTAGCCCTATAAGGGGCTTAAAATTGGTCAAAGGTTCGAAGTCCAAAAGGATTCACATCAATAAGTCTAAAGGTCCACATAGTTCCAATAATCGAAATGTTTTTATAATGTGTAAAACAATCATAAGCATCACGTTTCTACAAATCAATAATTTCAAAGGCAC
This sequence comes from Platanus orientalis, assembly GCA_025762735.1. NCBI lineage: Eukaryota > Viridiplantae > Streptophyta > Magnoliopsida > Proteales > Platanaceae > Platanus > Platanus orientalis. The sequence continues at coordinate 845 of JAOXJP010227476.1, read as the reverse complement.
ATGGCTCACTTAGATTCTAGGTTAGTGTATAATTTGATATTCATAAGTCCATAGTCACAACAATTTAGTAAGATTTCTCATAGAATCAATGATTTAAACATGTAATAAGGCTCGAAGGTTCACATAATCACATAGGAGGCATAGAGTTTAATAGATTCAACGAGTTCAATATATTTTCATAGAAATTCACATGTATTCCAATGAATCAAATCATAGAGATCAACCAAGATCACTTCTAATGTTCCAAACAAAAGGCAAGGCATGATTACCTTTTAAATTAATCATAATTAAAATAAATTTTAAAGGATATATAATTTCACACTGATTTTCAAAAGATTCACATGAGAAAAGTTCAAATTTCACATGTTCTAAAGGATTTCTTAAAGGAAATCAGTTCACACAATGTTTAAGAATAATAATCTTTCACAAAATAGGTGTAGATCTAGAGATCAAACAAGAAATAATGGTCTAAATCATAGATCTACAGAATTTTCAGAGATTCTATCAGAAAAGAGTCATTTAAGTAGCATGAAAACTTACTAAACAAACTAAAAATCATAAATCTAAGATTATTTAAAGGATAAAATTCAAATATTTTCAACAATCTAAGAGAACTACATGGATAGTATCACATAATTTGAAATCAAAGAGGAATTCACCTCAAATTACTCACAGTAAGCAAGATTTACTTAGTAAAGAAGCTTAATTCTAATAATCACAAGATTCAATGGCTTAGAGCATAAGTTTTCACATGTTTTTAAAGATTCCAAAAGATCCTAACACCCAACTCCAAAGATCAAAGAGGAATTTACATCACATCATTCAGAGTATGCAAGATTTGCTTA
>JAOXJP010227475.1:0-11295 GCA_025762735.1 Platanus orientalis | reverse complement strand
GAGCGAAATGGCGTAACAGGATTCATGTAGCCGACCCCAAATAGTTGGGATAAGGCTGTTTGTTGTTGTTGTTGTATCAAATTAACATATTATGTAAATAATGGGATGTAGTATCTCATACAAAAGACAGACCAAACAATGCCCATTTGATGTGTTTTTTAATTTTCTTGATTTTTTTTTATTTTTTTGAATAAATAAATAAAATATTTTTATTTTTCAAAATAACTTTTAACTTCATAAATGTTTAGATCTCACATATGCATGACATATAAAAAATCTAAAAGGACTAGAGCAAAAATAGGGCACTTATCGAAGTTGTTGACGAAATTTGGGGTGTTGACTTCGATCCTTCGATTCGGCCGAAATACGAGTTTTAGATTCAAATGGACTCAAGTGAAATCCTAGATTTACTTAAAATAAGCTAAATCAACAAGTTTTTTGCCAAAAAAATAAAAAAATTTGGGAGATTTCTTAAGATTAGCAATATGGTAGGACAAGACATGATACGCAATATATGCGATATGGGCTGCAATACGCAATAGTTTTAAAACTGGCGGGTGTATTGTACCCCCACCCCGCGATACTTATCGCATCACACAAGACTTTAAACCTGTCCCAAAGACATCTTCTGAACATAGCCTTCCATTATATTAGCCACAGATGTCGGGATTGTAGAAAGAGATAGGAAATGGTTTGGCACGATTGCAAAGGTTACCGTCACCAGAGTCAAATTATTCCACCTTTCAACAAGAGTGGGACTTTCCAAGATTCCAATCTAGAAGATATTTTTTCAATTACAGGTTTCCACACCACCTTAGATTTGTAAGGTGCTCCAAGTCGAAGACCTAAGTATGAAGAGGGGAAGGAACCAATTTTACATCCCAAAATCCAAGTCAGGCTTTATATATCACAAAAAAAATCTCACTCTTAGCCAAATTGACCTTTAAACCAGAGACCACCTCAAAGCATCTAAAGTACCCCAGTCGTCTCACATTAGCATCACAAAATACCATCATATCACCTGCAAACTAAAGATGAGACACAATAACCCCATTAGATCCCACCATAAACCCCAAAAAAAAAAAAAAAATTCTGCATTTTTATCATTCTATTCAAGACCTCTGATATCATTATAAACACGAACAGAGAAAGGGGATCCCCTTGCCTTAGTAGACCCCTCAAACCATTAAAAATCTTGGTTGAACTTCCATTTATCAACACCGAGAAAGAGGATGAGCGAATACAAAAGTCTATCCAACATCTCCATTTGGCACCAAAACCCATCCTAAGCCAAATATAATCCAGAAACCTTCAATTAACATGATCATAGCCTTTTAAAAATTACCCTAGTTTTGTTGAATATCGTCCTATCCTTAATACATTCATTTCCTAAGCATCCCATCAAGAATTTGTCTCCCTGCAATAAACGCTCATTGGGGAAGAGAAATAATACCTTTCACCACAGTCTTCAAACACACCATAATTTAAGTCTAGAGTTTCTGTTTTTAGAACACCAACATTTTCCACATTGAACCAAAACTTTTTTTTTTTATATAATTAACGAAATTTTATTGAAAAAGAAAGAAGATTACAATATATAAATACGACATATATCAACCAACAGCTTAATTTGGGAGTCTATAACCGAAATACATTGAACCACAACTTAGGGATGTAACTCAGGTAGAACGGGTTGGGTTGAGAGCCAATCCAATCCGGCTCAACCATAACCTACACACAAATCATTTTGTGTCAGTTATGGGCAGATTAGGCTTGATTATAATATCATATAAGCTAAAACACATAATATTGAGCTTGGTATGGGTTGACCTAAAATCTTCTTGATGGCCACGCAGTAACCTGATCCCTAAACCAAACGCTTAAGTTGTTGATGTTTACAAAATAATATATAAAATAATACACAATTTAAATTGGCAGGAACAAGTTTGGTCAGATTGCCAAAACCTCAAAGGAATTTTTAGCCCAAACCCAACATGAGGATCCAAAATTCCAGTCTTGGCTTGCTCAATTAGGTTTGGGTCCAACCTGGTCCAAGTTGCAACTCTAACAACTCACCTACCAAAAGTACAGATTTTTTTTCTCTGTTTTTTGACAGTACAAATCAAGTATTATAACTTGGAAACATAAACCGCGTCCAGTTTACTAAATCTTTCAAAGCATTGACTTCATTAAATATCATGCTCACATGTGCTGAGAGAGTGCAAATAACATTAAACAGGATTAGAAACAAACAGTCGTGCAAAACAATACCAGGGAAAAACACATACACACAACTGTAAATCTAGAAGAGTACCATACACAAATTTCCTAACGAAGCTGCAAAATCAATCATAATGATTTGGCAAATAAGACAATCAAGCATGTAAAGCATATCTTAAGAGCTAATCAAAAATATAAAACGACATAAAACAGTCACAATTATCTCAACAGATGTTAAATGGAATGAACCTGTGGATCCTTGACATCATGATAGAATGGAGATGCTGTATGAAAAACACCTTCACACCCATCGACTACAGAATCAAATGATCCTTCTTCCAATAAGTTTCCTTTGAAAAGATGTAGTCTTTCCTTGGCTCCATCAAGAGCAAGTAAGTGTTCAGTCTTCTTTGGATCACCTGTGACATCAGATGAACGGAAATAAAAGAATGAACAACAAGAAGAGCGGATTCCCCTAGCCCTTTAAAGATACACTTAAGACATGTTGAACATTTATTGTGCCAGAAATGTAAGCCCAACAGTCATGTTGGGAAAGCAGGATCATAATTGAATGGCATGTTATTTGTGTATTAATCCCTAAGCATACACTGGAACCGAGTACATCGCAAGAAGTTTGCATTATCTAGTTAAATGGAAATGGAAGAATTTGACCATCACCTTGAATCTAATTTGATAAGATATTAACGTTCCCTCAAGTAATGAGGAGAACAGTATGTTTCTGTGCATGCATGCAAGTATACAACAGTGTAAACAATTAATATATATTGAAATAACTAGCTTTATATAGCTAAAACCGTCCTATCACAAACCATTTTAAGAATGATAAAAGCACAATTATGGCACATGAAACAAAATATGTTAATAGGGTCTTGAAAATGGTTAAATTACTTGACCCGATCAAAGTCTATGGTCCAAATGATGCAGCCTGAAGGCACTTGCTATGGGTGGAATTGAATCAAGTGCAAACCCAATGGCATGGACAGTGGAGTCTGGGTGGGGACCTTAACATTGTTTGATTCCCTTTTGAGAAAAGAGATACACACTCCTTGACCTCCCCAATGAGTTCTTTCTCGGATTTCATTTCGTTCCAAAGATTAGTTGATCCTCTGTTGGTGGGAGCTGTGTACACTTGGTCTAGTAAACAGGAGGTGCCAGCAACGAGTAAGATTGATCGATTTTTCCTCTTGACATCGTGGGAGGACCATTATAACCAGGTGCAGCAGATCGCATTGCCAAATCCAGAATCTGCTCACATCCCTTTGCTGCTGAAGCACGAGAACAGAAAGTCAGGCCCATCTCCTTTTTAATTTGAAATTATGTGGTTAGAGGTTGATGGTTTCAAAGAGAAGGTTGCTAGCTGGTGGCACGGATTTCAGTTTGAAGACAAAGCCAGCTATATTTTGGGGCCGAAGCCAGAAGCTCTAAAAATCCCTATAAGAAATGGGAAAAAGAGGACCTCGGCAAGGTTGAAAGACCACAAGCTGAAATGCTTGAAAAGGATCCATGAAATTGATGTAAAGGAGCAGAATAAAGATATATCCCCGGCTGGTAACGCATTTAGAAAGGAGCAGCAACGGGAATATTATCATAGGATGCATATGGAGAAAATAAGTTGGTGGCAAAAGTTGAGAATTGCGTGGTTGAAAGTGGGCAAACCCAAACATGAAATTCTTCCAGAAGATTGCAAACATGAGAGAAAATCCAATGCCATTGCTAAGATGAAAATGGGGGGAAAACAGGTGTACATGAAAGAGAAGATCACAATGCACATCACAGAGTATTTCAAGAATTAGTACTCATAGTCATTTGCGAACAGACCTAGGCTGGAGAGCCTTGAATTTAGCAAGATCTCTGAAAAGAAGAAAAGTTGGATTAAAAGTAGTTTTTCAGAGCAAGAAAATCATCGTTGACCTGAATAGCTTGTTGGAGGATAAATCCCAGGGGCCAAATATATTCCCGGTGATTTTTTTTTTAAAGTGTTATGAACTATTCTTGGCAGTGATGTGATGCTAGTCATGCACTCATGCATGAATTCCATAAGAAGCGGCCTTATGCATAAGCCTCAATTTCACTCTCTTACCCTCATCCCTACAAAGAAAGAAGCTCAAGAGATTTAAGATTTCAGGTCTATAAGTCTTCTTGGGAGCCTGTACAAGATTTTAGAAAAATCTTTAACCCAAAGATTGGAGGTGGTCATAGATTTCATCATATCACCCTCCCCAAATGCTTTCGCTTCAGGAAGGCAGACTATAGATTACTCTCTGATTGCCAATGAGTGCACTGATGCTTGGCAAAAAGAGAAGAAGGCTGAGGTGGTGTGTCAAATTGACATGGAGAAGGTGTACAACCATGTCAATTGGGATTTCTTGGAAGACATCATGCTCAGTATGGGTTTTGGCAAGAAATGGTGTAACTGGATCAGGATTTGCATCTCCAAAGTCTCATTTTCAATTATGATCACCGCTTCTTCAAAGGAACTCTGAAGCAACCAGATTGAAGGAATGTTCTGCCCAAGAGTAGGCACCTTCAAGTCACGACATTTATGTGTTCTACGAAATGAAAGAAGAGTTTTGAATTTTATTGATGGTCTCAGAATTCTAGTGGGAAGTCCTTAAATAGGCCTCACAGAAATCTAAATAAAGTAGTTTTCTTTTTTTGGTACATGGATTTCTTTTCCTAAATTGAACATTCAATAAATCTAGACTAGATTCATTGAATCTAGACTTAAACCAAATAAATGAACTAAATTATAATCTAGACAACTATTCTAATCAAAACAATCATAATTTAATACCTTATTGATCCGGCTGATTGATGCACATAGTTGGCTAGGATTTAATGTCTTATTTATCTGATTAGCTGTTACACACCGCTGAATTGGGTTAGACCTATTAGACCAGATGTGGGCCTGTTCTTGGAACTGACTCATGAGCCTTGGGACCACTTGATGTGAGCCGACCTGCATCAACTCTCCCCACTTGAAAGGACTCGACTCAAAGAGATGAAAGCCTAGTATCGCTCATAGAGGTTAGGATTAAATCGCTGGAAGTCAGCCGTTGTAATCCACATAGTATCATAAGGTGGTTGTCCTTGCCAACGGACAAGAAACATCAGATAACCACCTTGACATGTGGAGATAATTTGGTCATTAAGAACACCAGTAATCGTGTCCTTCGCTAGTGAAATGGCTGGAACTATGATAACTTGCTCCTTGTTGCCTTCATCAATATAGTGCCCATGGTAAATAGTGGCCTTCCACATTAAATGTAAGACTGATAGCTAAATTTGGCGGAGGATCCAAATCACAAGCGTTAACACTATTCTTAATGATTTTGAATGGAACTGCATTGTGAGGATGGAGCTTCTTTGACGATCCAAAGGATAACTGTCCAGAATGAATTCAAACCATAATCATGTCACCTTCCTTAAATTCAATAAACGATGTCTCATATCTGCATGTTGTTTATAACTCTCATTACTTGCAGCAATATTATGGCGAAAACTTCATCAAGAACCTGCTGCATATGATGGATCAAATCGGCAGCATCTACGTTTAGTCTCATTTCTATGGGTAGAGGAATCAAGTCAACTAGAAGGCGTGGACGACTACCAGTCACCGCTTCAAAAGGGGACATCCCTATGGACCAATTGATAGAATTATTAGGTAAATTCAACCATGGAAAGCACAAAGTCCCACATAGCTGTATGATTACGGATAAGACGTTGTAATAACTTACCCTAGCTATAGTTTATCACTTCTGTCTAACCATCAGTCTAAGGATGGTAAGCAATGGAAAACTGAAGTTTGGTTTTCGTTGCGCCATCCAAAGGGTCTTCTAGAATAGACCATGAATTTTGTGTCATGGTCTGACACAACCATCTTTGGATGTCCATGAAGATAAACGACCTCTTGAAAAATTAATTAAACAATCTTAAGGCATCGAATGTAGTTAAACAAGGTATGAAATGAGCCATCCTTGAAAATCAATCAACCACCACAAATCTTGATTGAATCACCTCTTCGACCAGTCTTTGGCAAACCCAAAACAAAATCCATGTTGAGAACTTTCCATGGAACATGTGGTACTAGTAATGGTAGATACAATCCGTTATTTTTCTTTTAACCATTAACAGTTGACAAACTCAACACAACTCACAAATTTTTGCAACACCTACTTTTAGGTGGGGCCAAAAGCATTAATCAACAAGGAGTGTTAGGCCAAACTAACCGGTTACATTGTCCAGCATGTAAGTTTCTTACAACCTGTTCGTGAATGGATGTGATTGGCAAACAAATTTGTGACCCTTGGAACAAGTAGCCATCATGAATGCTGCAGTGTGGATGCTTCACATGCTCATAACTAAAACTGTCCACGTAAATTCGTCGGAAATATTGTCTTCAAAATACTCATGTTGTATCTCTTCAAACCCTATAATGGTGATTTTATCTCTACCATCATCCTTAACTCATGGAAGCTTTTGAAAGAGCATAAAGATATTCAAAGCAATATGCAAGCTAGTCTGGGATCGAATGGTTCTTCATATTGATCACCCCTAGGTCTTGGCTTGATAAAGATCAATTTTGATGTACCTACCTCAATTCGGAAGCTAAAATGGGAGTTGGGATTGTTATGCGTAAAGAGGATGATTCTTTTTGTTAGCTCAGACGAAGCCAAGTATGTGTGGGTCAGTGGTGGCTGCTGAAGTTGGGCTGCCAGGTTAGGCTTGTTAAAAGCCTAGGATTTAGGGCTTAAAAAGGTTATTCTTGAAGGGGACTACAAAAATGTCATCTCCCATTTGAAAGGAAATGATCTTTCTTAGTTGTGTTCTGTTAAAGGTCTAATCTCAAACTGTTTGAGTTTGGCATCTTCTTTTGAAGTTATCTCCTCTTGGATTAGGAGAGGCACCAACAAGTCAACGCATGTGCTAGCTAACTTTGGGCTTGGATGTTGCTCCGTCTCTAAGTAGTCCTATCGGTCCCCTGTTTGACTTGAGAACTCTTTGAGAGAAGACTTTTGTAATCTATTAGGAGCTTTCCTGGTTTAATCTATTTCCTTATTCACCAACAAAAAACCAAAAATAGAGATTGACATGGCTGAAAATAAGTGTGCACGACGGCTCAACATGTCAACAACCCAATTATCTTTCTCGGCCTTGTATTGAACAACAAAGGAGAACTCATGTCAATAGGCACTTCATTTGACACGGCAAGCGCTCATCTTCTATTGAGAGTTTAAGTGCAAGTGACTCTTGATTAGAGTTCAAGACGAACTCTTTGCCAATCAAATAGAATCACCAATGTCGAAGTGATTAAACAACAACATAGAACACTAAGTCATAGGTAAAATACTATTGTTTTGCATTGGAGAGCTTTTCATTGAAGAGCGCTATCGAATGACCTTCTTGACTAAGTACTCCACCACCGATGCCAATGTTGGAGGCTGTGCAACTTACCTCAGATACCTTCTGAAAATATGAAAGGTGCAAAACTAGAGCTTCTATTATTTTACGTTTGATCCTATCAAATGTTCTTGTTGCTGCACTCGACCATCGGAATTCTCTTTGCTTCATGCAATCAGTAATCGGACCATGATGCTACTAAAGTTTCGCATGACCATTTATAAAAGGTAGCAAGTCCGTTGAAGATACAAACATCAAAGATGGTAGTTGGTGTTGGCCAATCAACAATTGCTTTCACCTTAGCAGGGTCCACTTCTACACTTTGTGATGAGACAATGTACCCTAGGAAGACCATTGAGGTACTCATGAAAGTGCACTTCTTGAGGATGATGTAGAAATGCTCACAACGAAGGACTCTGAAGGTATGACCCAGGTAATCAAAGTGTTTCTCCTTACACTTCCTATCAAGAATATCATCAAAGTAAAATACAACAAACTTGCCAATAAAAAAACGAAGAAATTGTGTCATGGCGAGCATGAAAGTGCTAGGTGCATTTATAAGGCCGAATGGCATACCAAGTCACTTATATAAATCACCCTTCATTTTCAACATCTTCTTCCTGATGTAGGATACCATTTTAAAAGGACCCATAAAAATTAGGGATAAACTACAAATGTCGTATAGAAATCAAGAGAACTAGAAGTTATAAGAAATCAAGAACAAAAGGGAGAAGACATAAGGAAATAAAAAAGAGAGCAGAAAATAAAAGAGTAAATAAAAATAATGAGAGAATTTCTAATAGTACAGTTGGGAGAAAATGAAGAAGAGAGAGAAATAAGAAAAACTCACCTAAAAACCGTGAGGGGTGAGGGAGATAAAGATGTGCTCCACAAGCTGCTTAAAACCCAAATATTCTTCTATTTCATCAAAATCATTTGTACAATTGAGGCTTTAGAGCCTATTTAAAATAAAAAAAAATGAAATTAGACCCATTAGATCAAAATGCCCCTCTTGTATAATCAACCCAAAAAAAACCCTAAAAAATCTAAATAAATTCTAAAAAATCTAAAAATAGTCCTAAACTAATTCCAACTCCCTAATGGCTCTAATGGCCTTATTACATAATAAAATTACCAAACTACCCTTCAAAACATAAAATTACTAAAATAAACTTGTGGACAGCACTTAGATCTTCCTCTTTCGCTCTTTGCTCTTGGTCTTGGGCTTCCTCAATGGTTGGAACTTCTCAAGCCATGTTAGTGCCACCGCATCACTTTCATTCTTCGCTAGTTTGGATGCGTATCCGGTGGCATCCACTGCGAAGATCTATGTTAGAGAAGACGTTAGCACCTGGCATTAAGTCTTAGCATATAATCAAGTCGAGGAATTAAAACCAGTATTTCATTATGAATTTATTAATAACTCACTATCCACGTATATCCACCAACTTCCATCCTTTTGGGAAGCAAAGAGAGTTGGTAGTTGGCACAACATATGAGACTCTCTTGGATGTAACCCTTTCGCAATAGTTCATCAACTTAACACTTTAACTCGACAATTGGGCTCATCTAGTAAGCTAGTAAGTTAGGCAAGGATGTTTCGGAAACCAAATCTATGGCATGCGGAATGTCTCGCATTAGAGGTAAAATCTTGGAAGTCAAGAAGCATGGATTTGACTTCACTAGAAATCGATTTATCCTTATCAGATATAGGTTTCAGTACCTGTTTTGTGAGTAAGGCAAACATTATGCCAATTTCCCTACTTTCTTCTTCAAACTTCCACATGGTAAGAACACAATAGTTCGTCAATGGAATCTATGTAACCTGCAATGGATGAAGGTGAATGTGAGGACCTTGACATATAAAAGTGTGTTAGCTTCACTACCACTTTACACCTTTTGATCAAAGAACCAGGGTCAACCTAGAAGAATGTAGGTGACATTCATAGGGATTATGTCACACTAGACATCATCCTCATAGACGCTGATTTTAAAAGCCAATAAGCACCTTTGGGTCACAGGAATGCCAATGTCATTGACCCATGCAACCTTGTTGGGTTTTGGATATTTCTCAGTTGGCAATTTGAGCTTTATTGATTACCTCTTGCGAGACAATGTTCATCGTAATGCCGCCTTTGATGATCATGTTACATAACTTTGCCTTAAGACTTCACCTGCATACGGAATATAGTGATTTGTCACACATCTTCTACTTCCTCCTCCATAGTGGTAAGGAGTTAGTGTATAATAAGTGTGGGATCTTCAGTTTCAACTTCGATTGCAATTTCAATAAGGGAGTCTTCGAATTGTTATACGGGCTCTTGTAAGGTTGCTCTACCTCGATGTGCTCATCATAACATCCAAAGTCATCTTGGTACTAGAAAATCCTCTTTGTTACCATAATAATCAAAGGTTCCTATCTTACAGAAACTCATTAAAAAAGTGACATTTTTGTGCACAACGGAAGCAATTGACATCCCACAAATCTCTCTTAGGAGGATTAAGAATAGGACCTCTCCCTTTACTATTGGGTCCCTACAGCGTTGGCTGCCCTTGATATCCATCTTATGGTGGATGATGCTGCATATGTTGTTGTTGCCTCAAAGGTGGTACTTACATCTGTGGACAGGGTTGAAATGGGTGATGAGGTGGTTTGTAGCATTTAGTTGGAGTTTGGTTAAGCTATGAATCCAGACCTCTCCTCACAAAATATTCTCTAACCAAAGAGCCGAAACATCGAAGATTTTGATGTCTTAGTTGTTGAACTTGCTGAGACTTCCGATAAATGTTAGCAACAAATTCAAAATCATACGTGACCATCTCACACTAGATCTCATAGCGTAATCCAGCTCGATAGCAGTTAGGCACAATGCGATCAGCTTCTCTAAGCTTGCAACGGATAGTAAGCTCATTGAATTTCTTAGTGTAATCATCCACCGACAAAGTTTGTTACTTGAATGTGAGAAGCTCTTAGGACAAGGTATCCATGTGACAAGTACCACTTTCCAACTTCTCTCTCATATCAGCCCGTCTAGTGATAGCAGGGTGACCCATGATAAGATTGTTTTCATCAATGATACGCCAAGCAGTTTTCATCAATGATACGCCACCAAATTCTTGCTCAACCCTTTAGCTTAACCTTAACAAAGGTCACTTGCTAACCATTATCCATTTCATACCATACAAAATAATCCTGAAGTACAGTAATCTAGTCAACAAATCCTTTTGCATCAAGACAACAAGTGAAGTTTGGAAATACAACTTGTACTTTCTGCATAATGTCATCTTTTTTTGGTGCACCCAAAGGCTCGTCAAGGTTTCTTTCTACAAATAGCCGCTGCATGAAGTCATAAACAGATTCCCGATGGTCATTACCATTCTGATTTACTGAAGGTTCAACATGAAGATTGGTATTATCAATTGGATCTTCGTTTGGACCAGGTTTCTCATCACATGCATTTCTCTTCGTAGTTGGTCAACAACGTGATGCAAGTGGGTTAGGGTTCAAACCACCCGCAAGTTGGGCCCACAAGTGCTTAAGTAGTTCCCAAACAATTTGTGAACAGTCCCCTTTGAGTATGAATGAATTATGCAAACAAAACTCAGAAATTAAAGTTGTTGGACAGAACTTGGTTAGCTCAAAAACTGGGGTTA
>JAOXJP010227474.1:0-25259 GCA_025762735.1 Platanus orientalis | reverse complement strand
AAAATTGACCTGGGTAGAGGTAGTAAAGAGGGACATGGTAGCTTGTAATTTAACAGCAGATAAGGCTTTAAACAGAGTGGAATGGCGGAATAGGATTCATGTAGTCGACCCCAAATAGTTGGGATAAGGCTGTTGGTTGTTGTTGTATATTATAGGGTTGAATACCATTGCATGATTATTTCTAGGGTTTGACTAGGGAGCCCAAACTTGATATCATCACCCTAACCATGGTCCATGTTCAAACGCTATTGGGTAGGCTTGCACATATGTTTATAGCAATGTTGTATTTTCTCTTGAAAGAAGAACTAATATGTTAAATGATTAATGGGAACTAGTATCCAAGGTCATTTACATCTCCACATAAATTTCAATCGTGGGCTCAATTGCATACAATCGATAGATTTCTTCAACATTTGGATAACAACCAGGTGGTATGGCTTCTCCAATAGGTAAATTTTCTATCAAATTAGCTTGGGATTTGATTAAATTTTGATCAAATAAAGTGAACTGGAGTGATATAATGTGGTTTCCCAATCACATACCCATCTAAGTTTCATGTTATGGAGGACCATGTCAAATAGACTTCCAACATAGCCAATTGCGTAAGCTAACAATCCTATAACATCCCCAATGTTGTCTATGTTAGAATAATCATGAGGATTATGAACATTTTGTTTTCAATGTTTCTTTTCATTGGCCGTATGGAAAGAGATCTTGAGGATGCTGAGTCCAAATAGAAGGAGAGCAAAAAGCTTCGCAGCTAAGAAAAATTAGATCAAATAGACCTTTCAAGGTAATTCAATCATATCATTGATTGGGAAGTTGGCATTTAATAGTGAGATTTATCAAATTTGCCAACAAAACGATAGGCGATTCAACAACACAAACAGAACAATTACTGAAGTGGTTTGTAAAATCAAATTAAAAGTTCACGCAAAAGCAACAGCTACAAATACAATAGTGTGAAGACAATTTGTTCAACTGAATATATATATATACCTCTACTGACTCCAACGCATATCTTAAGGACATGTGAGTGGCAGCAGCCCTAGGGCTGTTAATCGGGCTAGGCTGGGTTGGGCTAAGGACAGCCTAAGCCCCTACTCAACACAAAACATGTTGAGAAAGTATCTTGAATTCAAACCAAATATAGCCCTTGTGTGATCTAGAGAGTGACTCGGTATGACCCATTTTTTGGCTAAGCCCTCGGCCAAAATTTTGACCCTTATTTTGACCCGAACCAGTTTTGGGGGTATTTTGAGGGTTTGACCCACTATGGGTTGTAGGGTTTCTTGGGATGTGTATTGTTATATAAGAGGGATGAATGATGGTTTTGGGAATGTGGTAGATTGAGGGTTTTGTTAAGACACTGGTTGAGAGATGCAAGAACGACTTTATGTGGAGAGTTCTTTGAGTTTTTCCTTAAGGTTTCGTTTTTGGGTTTGAAAACTTGCCTTTGTGCATTTTGTACTCTCTTTGTTCTCCATTTTAGTGGAAGTTCTTGATTGTCTTTGTTTGTGGATGTTGGTAGTTTTGTCAAACCACGTTAAACTTAATGTTGTGTGATTGTTTTTTGTCACTTACTATTTTTCTTGTTTTATTTTATACTTTTGCATACTTGAATCCAATCCGCTTAATTCTACTATGTGTCACGACAAAACAGTTATCCTTAACTTGCCTCATTATAAAACAATGAGCTTCAAGTTGATTACACCATCGGTTGACATATGGTGTGTATAGAGTTAAAAGTGTTAAATGATCATTTAAAAAAAAAAGTAGGGGTTTAAAATGAAGTACCAAATTCAAAACACTCAGTCACATAATCATGTCAATTTTGGTGAACATTTGCTTTATCAAGTGACAGTTTGTCATGCTACTTTTTTTTGATAAAGTGTCTTGCAACTATTACTATTTTACATTTATTATAAAGTCCATTATATAATTTATATAACACATATCATATATAGCATGTATAATTTATTGTCTGACGTATTGTAGTTTAGGCTAGGCCGGGTACTTCAGTTTGGGCTAAGGTTTGCCCAAGGTTCGCATGAACATTATTTCGGGTCTAGAATCACAACCCAAGCCTTCAAATGCCCAAGTTGCTCAAAATTCAGGTCAAATAAGTCTCGTTTCGGGATAACCCAGACCATTTTACAACCTTAAATAGCCCCTTCTGGATATATTACTTTCATATGATGAGTCAATTAATCAAAACAGATTTGGTTAGGGAGGACTCCTTCGGGATGAATACGACATACCTATGAAGGCATGTATGGAAACCATACAAGAGACGTCTACCTTATGGGTAGAGACATATGCAATATTTATAAGAGGGGTCTACACAGCTCAACAACAAGGTACCACAAAAATGTGGGTCTCGTCTACTTCCAAGATTGTGGCCAATATAGTAATCAAGAAATCTAACTGCCCTTTGAAAATCAGATCTCGTAAGCAAGCTAAATATGCTACTAGGATCTTTTGAATGTCTTCTTCAAATGAACTAGCCAGCTGACCTTCTAGCTTCTATGTGCGTGGGAATTAATGAATGTATTCTTTAATCAATAAATCTTCCAATTGAACTCAATGACACAATTTGCAGGGATGCAAATCATTCCGGGAAAATAGCGTTTCTAGTTTACTTTGTTATCATGGTATGAGAGTTTCGATGACTTGCATCATTTTCCATCTCATTTTCTGCTCTTTCATCTCTATCTCTTCATCATGGCGTCTGGTGCATCATCTTCGTCAACCTCTTTATTTATAACTTTGTCTTTTTCTCTAAATAATCTTTCTCTGCAACCTTTTATAACAAATCTTACTTCTCTCATTACAATAAAGCTAATTGGTGATAATTTCATCCTTTGGAGGTCCCGGTTCTTGACAGCTCTTCAAGCTCATTGATTATGGTTCCAGGTTTGTGCCAACAAAGCTTATCACTGATTCCAATGGCTAATCTTAGTTGAATCCTCTTTATTTTGATTGGTTATTATTAGACCAACAATTGCTAAGTTACATGTTTTCAATCATTTCAAATAATATCTTGCAACATGTTCTGCATCTAGAACACTCTCATGAAGCATGGATCGCTGTGGAGTGCAAGTTATCTTCTCTTGCTCCAACAAATATATTTCACCTTACGAATAGGCTGCAGACTATGATGAAAGGTTCATCGTCTATTCGAGACTATCTGCAACAAGTTAAAACAATCATAGACACATTGATAACTGTTTCGTTACCGGTAGACGATGAGGATATCATTCTCTACATGTTGAATGGTCTTCCTCCTACCTTTAATGCTTTCAAGACAGCCATTCGCACACGCTCACAGACGTACAGTTTCATTATCTGAACTACAAAAACTTCTGATTATTTTTCTTCCAGAGAGAGTTCTTCATTGGTATCTTCGACTCTTACAATCACTCAGCAAGATAATGATTCTTCACTACATTGTGGATCCAAGACCACCTTTAATGGTCGATCCTATGGAGAAAGGCGATATCGTTCCTTCTCATATATATCAGCAACCAAAGTTGTTTTGCTAGATATGTGGCAAACAAGGACGCACAACTATCACTTGCTATCATTGATTCGATCTCGATCAAATATCAACATCCGACCAACACCACCACAAATCAAGCTTCAACGACTTTAATGGCTTCTTCTCTGGCACTTCCTAAGCCATCTTGGTATCTTGACACCAGAACTAGCAACCATGTCACATCTAAAAATGCCATATCTAAACCAAAACATTGGTTATGCTTAATTTTTTAAGATATGAATTAAATTGAACCTTTTTATTGCTCTAAGGTGGTCCGTTCTACTAACTGTTTAAGAGCAATGTCAGAAGAATTCCAAGCCCTTCATAACCAAGGCACTTGGACTCTAGTTCTAGCATTTCCCTATCAGCATTTTATTGGATCGCAATGGATTCAAAAAATTAAAAGAAACTAAGTCGGTAACATAGCTCACCAAAAAGCTCGCCTTATAACCATCAGAATCATTCTCTTTAGCTTTGCATTTTCAATGGCAAATACATCAACTAGATGTTAAAAACACTTTCTTATATTGGTATATTTTTGAAAATATTTTTATGGATCAACCTAGAGTCTTTGTAAATTCAGATTTTCCATATCATGTTTGTCATCTTCGTAAGGCAATATATGCGCTTCGTCTGGCCCCTAGAATGTGGTATTCACAGTTTATTTAGTTTTTATTTTCACATGGCTTTGCAATGTGTCAAACTGATAACTCGTTTGTTTTCCATGCTGTAAATTATATCATTATACTCTTAGTATATATGGACAACATTCTTCTCATAGGAAATGATACCAAGTTTATTGATCTACTTTTGAAAGATTTGCACAATCAGTTTGACATGAGAAATTTGTAAATTTAATACTTTTTTTAGGAATTGATTTCATATATCATGGGTCTAGTGTTACTCTATCACAAAAAGGTTATGCCAAGTCTATATTACATAAAGTAGGGATGTCAGATTGCAAGTTGTGTCCTACTCCTATCTCCATTAAGAAGGTTGTTTGCTTATGATCCTCATTTTAAATATGATGCTTTTTGTTGAAGCATAGTTGGTTGGTTACAATATTTAACAATCACCAGACCTAAGTTTTGTCGTCAATTGTATCTTCATGGCACTTTATCTTATGGATTCAGTTTACAACAGATTCTCTCATTTTACAAGGTTTTTCTGACATGGGCGAAGCTGGTGATGTTATTGATTGGCGCTCAATTACGGGTTATTGTATTTATTTTGACAATAATCCTATTATTTGATCTGCTAATAAACAATCCACAGTTTAATGATCTTCAACTAAGGCAGAATATCGGTCAGTAGCCTCTACTACTACAAAGAATACACGGCTTCGAATGTTGTTATAAGAATTAAAAGTGCCAGTTCCAGAGGTTCCGATCATTTGGTGTGATAACTTGTCTACCATCTCACTTACTTCCGATCTAGTATTTCATGCTCGAAGAAAGCATATTGATCTTGACTATCATTTTATTCTTAAAAAGGTGTTACCAAAACATAATAGAGTCCATCAAATCCCCTTTCAAGATCAACAGGCTACATATTTACAAAACCATTGTCTTATCCTAAATTTTGTCAATTTAAATGCAAGTTAATATAAAGGTGCTTCCGCCCCTTCACTTGAGGGGGGGCTGTTAAGGATAATATTTAGGAGAATTTCAAGTAGTTAGAACTGTTATTGTTCGTTTAGTTAGAGTTAGTTAGGTGTGTTGTAATGATGGAATATCAGTTGTAACCAATTCTCGGCAGATAATGTTTCTAGTTTATTCTGTTATCAACAAAGCCATAATGATAATATGGGTCTGGTAAGGTTTCAACAAGAGTTGTTGGCTGCTCTCGCATTTCAAAGTCACATGCACCAAATTTGGTTAGGCTATGTTTGGCAACCACCTGTAATGAAATCATTTCATTTCAAATTTCCAAGGCATTTATAGCAACAAGGTGTTGGTTCAAAATGAACTCATTCAGATTTATACTTTATAACATATATCATATCATTTCATTTCATAAAAAACCTAAAATGACTTCATTTCAAATTTTAGTTAACAAATTAATATAAATCTGAATGAGAACAATCACTTTATGGCTACAAATGCATTGAGGATTCAAAATGAAATGATTACATTACAGGTGGTTGCCAAACAGACCCTACTTAATATCAAGCTTTTCAAGTGAAACAAGATGGAAGAATGCTGGCACCAACTGGAACTACAGATGGAATGTTCTTCTCTCGTATTATGTTGCATTACTGAAGCAAAGACATAGACCAGAAACATAGATGTTATTAAGAAGCATTGTTTAATAGACAAGCCTGACAACACAACCCCTATGGATGCTACCAAGATACTTATCTCATGAGATAAATTATTTAATGAGACAAGGATATCAATATTTCAACCCGCCTTAACACAGATGACCCATCCCCTCTTTTAAGTACGATGGCAATGCTTGTAACTTTAATAGGGTCCTTTGCTAACTCCCCAACTATAATATGAGTTAACTTTTCGAATAATTGCTCTAAGATTTCCACTCCAAAGTGATGGGAAATTACTGGCTCAGTGAAAGAGCTGATATTCTTGGCTATTTTTTCTCCCCTTGTCCACATATCATCATCCTCTTCCTCATCCCCATCTTCAAGAGCAAATATTAGCAATTGCTCAATTTCGAAGAATCCCTCATTTCCCGCTACTCCTTGGATTTCCTTGCCAGTTGGCATGTAATAGGGCACATTGAAAGAGGCTGACGTATCTTCTTCAACAAGTCCCTGCAAAGAAAAGAAAATCACATATTTTGGGGAAAATTTATGAAATACTGAGGCTGCGTTTAGCAGCCACCTATAATGAAATCATTTCATTTGAGTTTCCCAAGGCTTTTGTAATTGCAACAGGATGGTTATTTATTTATTTTTTTTAGATACAATCTTTGATAAGAATTGAAGTCACAACCTTCACCCTTCACTATTATGAATTATCTAACTAATTAATCTATTGATGTAAACTTGTTAATTATATATATATAAGATGTATTTTTGAACTTGATATCTCTTTTTCGACACCTATTTTTTCTTTTCAACTCTTTTTTGAACATTTTTACCCTCAACACAACAAGTGTCAGCTTATAATTAATCATATACACTAAAGACACTTTTTCATCATAAAACATTTTCTTCACAGACATACATACATACATGTATATATATATACTTATTTATAATATATATATATATTGTATCCAATTTAAAGAATGCATTCAAGCTCCAAAATTTTTTTTGGTTGTTTAAATGAACATTTGATTTGATTGCAGAGTCAAAGTGGAAGTTGGTAGTGGTATTATCAAAGTTATTTATTTGTTCATTAAAAGTGTTAGCTTGTGCTAATTTTTTTTAACTTTACATTGAATTTTAGTTTACTACTAAATGTTGGTTTGTAATGATTGTTTTTTATATATATAAGTTCGGGCATCAGGTTGGGTCGAGATAAGCCCAAGCCCGGCCCTAATAAATTTTGGGCTTTACAACTGGGGTCAGGCCCTTATCAGGTCTATTCGGGCCAAATCCCGGTTTAGGCCGGGCCGATTAGCCCGACCATGCTCAGCCTTATTGATAAGTCTATACTTGGTCGTTTACCCAACCTTTCCCGTCGCTGTTGGCGTAAAATAGCATTATTGGGTCGAAGAGGATTTCCAAACCCTAAACCTCCAACTTCGTCCCCTCATCAGATCGAGTAAGCGAAGATGGCAGAGCAAACTGTGCTGCAATTTTTTCCAGCATCGACGAGCTTGTCTGCGAAGGTTCATCCTGTAGTGATCTTCAACATCTGCGATTGCTACGTTAGACGCCAAGATCAAGCGGAGAGAGTAATCGGAACTCTTCTCGGTTCAATCTCCCCCGATGGAATCGTCGATATTCGAAATTCGTATGCTGTTCCCCACAACGAGTCTTCCGATCAGGTTTGCTATCTTTGTTGATCTTTTTTCCCCTCGCATTTTCTAGGTTTACTATAATAACCGAATCTCTTTCTTTAAAACGTCACATTTCCCCTAATTTTTCTATATCGTTTACCTCGTTTTGCAAACTTGAAACCCAAATCCAAATATGCCTCGTATATTTTGTATGTGGAAGATCTATAACTCTCTACCGTTATTTTCTCCACGCTAGGGAAGTTGCAATTTTTAAGTTTGTTCTGCTTATAGACTGTGATTAAGCTGTCATGTCATTGATGAAGCTTCTTATATAGATAAATACCAAGATTGAATTTATATTTATTTCTTTTATTCTGTCTAATAAGATGTTCAACAGCTCAACTTTAACTTCCAATCTTTGTTTAAGTTTGTTTGAATACCATATGTTTCATTGCCCACTATCATCCTAGTTAGGATGCTCTTTGTTATCTTTTTATTTATTTATTTATTTTTATGACAGGTGCTGCTATTTGTTTGAGAGATTAACACTTTTTCTGGGTTTATTTTGTTTTGCTTGCAGGTTGCTTTAGATATTGATTACCATCATAATATGTTGCTGTCTCACCAAAAGGTGAATCCGAAGGAAGTCATTGTTGGATGGTAAATTCTTTACTCTTAATGGTTAATTCAATTGTAGTTCTAGTCTATTATTGGTTAGCCTTTTTGAAAACCACTCTCATGAGAGTGTTTTGATAAATGTAATGGCCAATGTTTTATCTTTATTTATTTATTGTGAGATTGATGGCACTGGATATTGTAGTTAAGTAGTCACTGTTTGAAGTTGTGTATTTTTGTAATGTTTTTGTACTTGTTTGCTAGAAGCGCTGAATTGCTTTAAAAAATTGAAGAAGACAGAGAAAACTATAGCATGTTTCGACTAATTTATTTTGTTTCTAGCATTCTGAGATGTTAGCTATCTTATTCTAATGATGAGTTACATATTAAATAAACCACCCTTATTTGTTAGGAATTGGGATAGGATTGACATGTACTTTAATATCTACCAAACATTCTTACAGTTCTCATTCTTTAGTTGAAGAATTGATGCAGCAGCCCTAAGTTGGCTGGAAAGGGCCTATCCTTTTTGGAAGCCTAAGCCCAAACCAATTCGGAAAGGCCCCTGGAAGTTTATTTATGGCTATGATCAGAGTTATTCCCACTATAGTTGTGTTAGGGTTGTTTTTGGGTGGTTTTAATAGTGTTTTATTGTAATGGGGAGTTCTATGTAATAAGGCCTTTAATTGCCAAGGCTCTAGTTGCATTTTAGGTATTTGTTTGGTTTTATTTGAAGTTGTTTTAAGTTGATATTATGTGCTGGTCGACAGCCACGTTAGAGGGTAAAAGAGTCCTAATTAGACTAGGAGTTTGAATTAGAAGTCTTTATAAAGGCTTGTTCGTATAGGATGTAATCAGTTGATTTTGAAATAAAGATTTGGAAGTGATTTGGTGTCCACGTTGGGACAGATACCTCCCCTTCTCTCTCATCTCACGGCTCTCTCTTTTCTCTCCCCTTTCAATTTCACGTCTCCCTCTCTTCTTCCCATGAGCTACTCTATTTTTTCTTTCTTTTTTTCTTTGTTCTTGAATCTTGATTATTAATCGTGCTGAAATTTTATTTCTTTATTGCTTGTTTACTATTTTCTTGCATTAAAGATTACCAAGAATCATCAGGAAACAATCTTGATTAAGTTCTTGATTGCCAAACCTGAAAACAGCATCCACATCCATTTTTTTTTTTCATCTTTTCTCTTCAAGAAACCCTAAGAACCGGTCTTTACATCATTAACACCCCTCTGTACCAAAACCCTAACCTACGGCCTTTAAATAACTTTTGAATCTTGCTGTTTTCTTTTCAAGAAAACATCAAGAATCCTAACCTTACCGTAGCAGTCCCTTCAATCCCTCCCCCACAAAACCAAAAACCTAAGTTTTCCTAGCCTTGAGACAGCCCAAATTCCCCCAAATACATTGCTGAAAATTTCAGACTTTAATCCTTAATTCTCTACTTCAAAACTAAATTTCAGCCCTATAATTTTGTTCCCTACCCTTCCTTATCTTTTACACGGTGATTGATATTTCTGTATAACGTTTGTGGCTTATCTAGGGCTAATCCCTTGGGTAGACCTACACCAAATTGGTATCAGAGCTAAATCCTGGAGATTTTGGGAAAACCCTAAAATTTGTGGAAAGTCTTTAAATTTCTCTATTGGATCTTTTCTTAAACTCTAAAATTATTGGAGTTTTTCCAAAAGGATTCAAAACTCTAAATCTTTTGAGCAAAACCTTGAAATTTTGGATTCTTATCCAAATCCCTAAATTTTTTAGAGTCATCCGCAGATTTCCTATTTAGCTTTTGATCATGGTGACCAACAACACCTTGTCTACAAAGGTGGATGGGCATGCCCAAGAGATTGAAGCTATACGAAGGGATGTAACTTAGTTGTCAACCAGGATAGATGGTGTGCAAGATGAAGTAAGATCTATGCGGGAATCCATTAATTAGCTTGTGACTGCAGTCAATCAGTTGCAATTGCAATTTCAGGTTTTCTGAAAGGAAGCTTTTGAGCGATCACTAATTAAGGTCATGGGAGCTTCAAATTTAGAACCCCCTCCATGACAAACAACTAGTGTGCAAATTAGTACACCTCATCAATACTAGCATGAGGTAGTTTCACCCCAATGAGATTTTAGTAAGCATAGTGCAGTCCACCATGAGCTTGATAAGAGCACATGCCTAGATTTTCCAGACTTCTTTGATGAGCACAACCGGGATGCCTTTCTTGATTGGCTACACGTATTGAGTCCTTCAATTGGCATGATATTTCCGAAGGCAAGAGACTCAAATTTGCGTTGGCCAAGTTAAAGAGTATTGCCAAGTTGTGGTGGGATAGTTATAAGGAAGAGCATAGACACTTAGGCACATTCAGAATTGGGAAGACTTGAAGGCAGCAATGCCATGCAGGTTCAAGCCACTAGGATTTAGACAGAGAACACACCTTCAACTTACTAAATTACAGTAGAGCAACATGACAATTGAGGAGTACACCAAGTGCCATCACTTGGCTACTAGTCCGAGTGGGATGATGATATCCTGGTTGCCATGTAGCGGCGTGGATTGCAACCCCAGATTGTAGCTGGTTTGAGTTATAGTCGTGTGCCTACACTTGATGATGTTGTTTACATCATGTACCACGTGGAGGAGAACTGGAAGAAAGTACCATTCAGACCTGCTTTCTTTGAGAGTTCTCCCATATATGATATTCAAAGTAGTTGATTTACTACTGGCAGGACAACCAATAAGCCACAACTAGTAGCATCACATCTGCAACTTCTAAACCTACTATGACCATTCCACCTTCCTGAGTCCGAAAACCAAATGGATCTGTGTAGAAGGTTAGAGGACCATGCTTTCATTGTCATGGTTATGGTCACTTTTCAGCATAGTGCCTGTAACAAGTTGTGGGTCTTTCTAGCAAGCAGCCCATGGAAGAGGAAGTGCATGTTCCATCCACTCATCCCATTGTTTTGGAACTATAGTAGGCAAATGACGATGAGGCTAGTGAGCCTGAAGATGATGAGCCTATGTATGTGTTACGTCCGCTCTTGACTGCTTGTGAAGATAAGGAATAAGACTCTTGTAAAACAACAATTTTCAAACCAAGGTTAAATGTAATGGTCAATTGTGCTCCATGGTGATGCATGGAGGTAGTTGTACCAATGTGGTAATAGAGGATGCATGCAAGAAGTTGGGATTGAAGACCGTGCCTCTTCCAAATGCCTACTAAGTGGCATGGTTCAATAACACCAACCTAAAGGTCCACGAGAGGTGTCTACTCACTTATTCTATTGGTGGGTTTGTTGACCAAGTTTAGTGTGATGTGCTTCCCTTGAAAGTTTGCTACATTTTCTTTGGAGGGCCATGGTTGTTTGATAAGAAGATCCAATATTGTGGTTATACCAATATCTACTCTTTCAAATACCACAACAACAAGATGAAAATGGCATCGAGCCGAGTCTTCTTACCAGCTGTGAAGCTTAAGGGGACAGCCGGATCATTTCTACTCAAGCGCATACCTTATGGAGGCAGCAAGATCCTTGATTCACCCCCTAACATTGGGGTTGAGTTCTTTTAAGAGGGGTGAGTTGATGCAATAGCCCTAACTTGGCTGGACATGGCCTAACCTCTTTGGAGACCTAAGCTCAAACCAGTTTGGAAAGGGCCCTGGAAGTTTGTTTAGGGATATGATCAGAGTTATTCCCACTATAGTTGTGTTAGGGTTGTTTTTAGAAACTTTAGGATTGTTTTTGGGTGGTTTTAATAGGGTTTTATTGTAATGGGGAGTTCTATGTAATAAGGCATTTAATTGTCTAGGGTCTAGTTGCAATTTTGGAAGTTGCTTGGTTTTATTTGAAGTTGTTTTAAGTTGATTGTATGTGCTGGTTGACAGCCACATTAGAGGGGGGTAAAATAGTCCTAATTAGACTAGGAGTTGGAATTAGAAGTCTTTATAAAGGCTTGGTCTTATAGGATGTAATCAGTTGATTTTGAAAGAAAGATTTAGAAGTGATTTGGTCTCCACATAGGGGCAGGTACCTTTCCTCTCTCATCTCATGATTCTTTTCTCTCTCTCTCTCTCTCTCTTCTTCCCATGAACTACTCTCTCCTCTCTTTCTTTCTTTATTCTTATTTGTTCTTGAATCTTGATTATTAATCTTGCTGAAATTTTATCTCTTTCTTGCTTATTTACTGTTTTCTTGCATTAAGGATGACCTAGAATCATCAAGAAACAATCTTGATTAAGTTCTTGATTTCCAAACCTGAAAACAGCATCTACATATATTCTTTTCCATCTTTTCCCTTCAAGAAACCCCTAGGACCAGTCTTTGCATCATTAATACCCCTCTATACCAAAACCCTAACCTACAGCCATTAAATAACCATTGAATCTTGCTGTTTTCTTTTCAAGAAAACATCAAGAATCATAAAATAATCCCCGCGGCAGCCTTACCCTAACAGTCCCTTAAATCCCTCCCACACAAAACCCAAGTTTTCCTAGCTTTGCGGCAGCCCCGATTCCCCCAAAATACCTTGTTGGAAATTTCGGATTTTAACCCCTAATCCTCTACTTCAAAACTAAATTTCAGCCCTATAAATTTGTTCCTTACCCCTTTCTTATCTCTTACATGGTGATTGATATTTCTACATAAGGTTTGTAGCTTATCTAGGGCTAATCCCTTGGGTAGCCCTACACCAAGAATACATTGTGTCAAACACCAGTTGGTTATATCATCATTATGGTATTGTTATAAATTCATTGATTACTTGAGGACTTGTGATAGTGTATCCACTGCTTACAAAACTTTTGTGATGCAGGAACTGTTTGAAGAAGAAGACATTAAAGGGATCAGGAAATACAGAAATCATGGGGGTGAAAAACCAATAATAAATGATATCAAAAAAAGAAGAAAAGAGACTATGTTTTAAAACTGCAGAATTGAGATATTTTAATAAAATATAACACCAAAATCCTTGTTGAATAAAATTCAGTAAACTAATGTAGCCATGGTTTATGTTGAAGGTAGGAATGATGGAAACATTTGCAGGTTTCTAGAAGATGGGAAAGGAATTATAGAAATTGGCTATAAGAAAAACTGCTGGAAAGCTATAAAAGATGTGTTTTGAATACTTTTCTATATCTGACAAATTTAGCAGAAAATAAAATAAAGACAAAACCATAGCAAGACAGAGATTATGCGGTTTGGTTTGATAGCCTACATCCATGGAAGAGAAACAAACATTTCTTCACTATGAAGATGTGGAATCTGTGCAAAAAAGTTTAAAATATTTAAACCCTTAAATCCACACCGTTTTCCGTGTACACCCTCTCTCTCTCTCAAACCCATGAAGTACAGGAGTTGTTTTCACATCCTTTTTTTTTAATAATTTTATGTATTTGGGATTTTTTGTCTTAGTTAAGGAAACAATACATTGAAGGAATTTCATAACTCCCAACCTCAACCTTTGTTATTAGATCATTGTATGGTTTAATGCCTGGAAATTAAAGACACCCCAAACAAATCTCTTCCTTGGCTTTATTTCTAGTCTCTTTGAAGATCACCTGTGCGGCTGTGCCCCTTATCACCATACCAATATATTATGTAACTCTGCACCTCCTTTACTTGTGGTGCCCCACCCCAATTCGTAGGGTGGCTCCACCAATCTTTAACAACCAACAAGATTGGTCAAGTCCAAGCAATGCTTGAACTTCTCTGTAGCAACCGGATTTGTTATGATGTCAACTGCATTATTCTTTGTGTGAACCTTCAACAAATTCATCTTTCTATCTGCTACTAAATCTCAGATCCAATGATACCTCATATTGATGTGTTTGGTTTTAGAATGATAAACCTGATTTTTTTCCCCAAATGAATGACACTCATACCTTTACAATACAACACTACCTTTTCTTGCCTCAACCCACATTGCATGACTAGACCTGTCATCCACAAAGCTTTCTTCACACCCTCATTGTCTGCCATAAATTTTGCCTCTATTGTGGATAAGCAGTTATTGATTGTAGCATATCTTCCCAATTAATAAGCACCTACAAGAGTAAAGAGATACCTTGTCATAAAACTGTTATTGTCCAATTCACCTGAATAATCGGCATCAATATAACCCTCAACTTGTTTTGTTCCTTTATATTCAAATAAAATACCAAAATCCATCTTACCTCTTAAGTACCTTAGTATCCACTTTACAACATTCAGTGCTCTCTACTTGGATTGTCCATGTACTTACTCATCATACTAACAGCATGTGAGTTATAAAGTTCCTTTTATCTCTCTCTCTCTCAAAAAAAAACCATGTGAGAGATTCGGCCTATTACATACCATAGCATACATGACTTCCTACAGCACTAGTGTACGGCACCCGGGACATTTCCTCCACATCCTCATCTATAGTAGGAAATATGGTATCAGATAATTTGAAGTGATTTTCTAGAGTACTTACTGGTTAATCATTTTGCGTACTAAATTTCTCTAGCACCTTTTCCACATATTACCTATGTGACATCCATAGCTTTTTAGCTTTTCTGTCCCTCCTAATTTCTATACCAAAGATTCTTTTAGCAGTACCTAAATCCTTAGTGTCAAGTTCATTACTTAACTTGGATTGTGTGGGATGGCTCATCCCTATGGGTGATTATGTAGTTGTTTTGTTGGTTTGTAGTTGATGGTTTGCTTTTATGGTTTGCTTTTTTCTTATCTTTTTTTCTTCTTCTGTTGTGTGTTCTCTTTCACCGTCTTGGTGATTTGTTTGTGTTTTTTTTACTTTGTTCATTTAATAAAGTGTCGTTTGTCTCTCACAAAGGAAAAAAAATGTCATAGACATAATTTTAGTATAATCGAGGAACCATCCTCAAGAACTCTAATAAACACAACTATCATATTGATTTCTCATGTGGCCAACAAATCTCTTGTTTTTTCTTACTCTTTGAACTCCTCTTGTTGCTCCATATAAATTTGTTCCTATTACTCACCATGAAGAAACACAGTTTTAACATCAAACTGCTCTATCTTGATATCAAACAACGCAACCATGGCCATCATGATCCTGATTGAGGTGTGCTATAATATTGGAAAGAAGATTTTATTGTAATCAACTGCTTTCTTTTGTCCATACCCCTTTGCCATCAACCAAGCCTTGAACATTTCATTTTCTTTCTCTAATATTGCTTTTTTTTAATAAACCCATTTGTAGTCAATCACCTTTCTACCATTGGGTTTTTCAATCAACTCCAAGTGTTGTTCTTGTGCAATGACTCCATTTCTTCTATCATTGAAGTCATCCAATTTTTAGATATCCTTGCAACTAATAGCCACGGTATCAAATATCTTGAAATATCTTAAATAACTTCTGACATATGTCCATGTCTACCATGACTAACATGAAACATTAAGTACATTATAAAAATTCATTTTTTTGTCAACATGATGTACGATGTCAGTATGTTTGAGCGAATATTCCCCTTTCACAATGTATTATTGCCTAATATCGACATATTGTTGTTATGATAAAAAATTATATGAAAAACGATAAATTTCAAATAAAGTAAAAGGAGGGAGAAGAAGTTGAAGATAAGAAAGAAGAAAATGAAGAGAATCTACTTGTTCCCATTTGCTTATTCAGTTAGATTATAATATTTTTGTCAACCATTATGTATGCATGTGTATTTTTAAAGAATATTAAAATACAAGTGTACTAAAATAATCTATCATTCCTTATGAATCTATTTGTTTTCTTGTGCATATGTAGTTAGATTAGAATATGCTTCTTAAGTTTTCACGATTTTTATAATATTTCTTTTCGATATTTCCGACATTTCTAATATATGTCTTATTTGGGCCTAACCGATATTTCCACCGACACTGACATTTTGAACCTTGCTAATAGTATCTTAGAAACAAGATAGATCACCACTACGGACAACTAATGCAAATGCTACCATGTTTTCAAAGCCATACCTGACTGGCGCCTTATCAGTTTTTTTATCACTGCCTGTAACAAGACCTTGTTGTTCTTGTTGTTGTACATTATTGCTAGAAGACTCCCTTTAAGAAGATTCTACTGTACTCTCTACACTATTTGGCTATGTTGTATCCTCTAGCTCCATCTTAATTGAATTTTCGTTTGCATGATAACTAACCAGATGATTTTCTTTATCCCTATTGACTTTCAACATTTATGCCTCAACAAACATCCCTGCTGATGACTTTCTGGTATGCAATAAGATCCCAAAGTTTGTTGCCTTTCATCCCTTTTTCATATCCAAGGAATATGCATTTCTTTTTTTACTTTGGATCTAGTTTGGACTGCTGTAACTCCTGTGCATGAACATAAGTTGGACAACCAAATATTTTAAGAATGAAATAATCAACTATTTTACCTATCCATACCTCTTCTATGAATTTGAAGTCAATCACTGTTGATGGTGACCTGTCGGCAATAAAACATGCCTTGTTAACTACTTCAGCCCCCTCCCCCAAAAAAACTGGCAAACCTGATTGTGACCTTATGCACCTTGCCTTATCGAGAAGTGTCCTATTCATACTTTCAACTACACCATTATGTTGCAGCCTACTTGGTGTAGTAAAGTGTC
This sequence comes from Platanus orientalis, assembly GCA_025762735.1. NCBI lineage: Eukaryota > Viridiplantae > Streptophyta > Magnoliopsida > Proteales > Platanaceae > Platanus > Platanus orientalis. The sequence continues at coordinate 8,585 of JAOXJP010227474.1, read as the reverse complement.
TTATAATACCTTCATCTTCGCAATACTTGATGAACTCACTGTCCTTGTATTCCATCCCATTTTTTGGCCTTAAATACTTTAAATGTTTTCTTATTTGTTTTTCAACTTCGGGTTTCCATAACCTAGTGAAAACTTCATATTTTTTACTTAATGAAATAAACCCATACTTTACTATAAAAATTCATCTATAAAGGTGACAAAGTAAGCAACTCCACCTTAAGATGGTACATGTATGGGCCCCCATACATCAGAATGTATGTATAGAAAAACTTTCCTGCTTGTAGGTTGTACTGTCTTGAAGCTGATCTTGCACTATTTTCAATATAAGTGATAGTAGCAAAAGTTGAGTTTACAATATATGCTTTTACCCTTGTAAACAAATTCTGTTTGAGTGTTTGTGAAGTTCTATCAAGTCTTTCTTACTTATATGGCCTAGCCGCATATCATTCTTTTTCTCTTTATGACAATCATAGCCTCTTAGTGACTTTAAGGGCTCCACCCGTTACCATAAAGGTAGGTATACTCATTCGAGCCTAATGCAACCAAGGAAATTAAATTTTTATTTAAATCCTTCGATATATGTCCAACCCTCCAAGTTTCTTACCTATACCATCAAACATCTTAATTTTAATGGTTCCTGTTCCAATGGTTTTGTAAACCGTATTATTACCCATTAGAACAATTTCTCCATTGTAAGGATTTTAAGTATCAAACCATTTCCTATGAGGGCACCTGTGATAAGAACAACTGAAATCTAAAATCTACGTTTCAACAAGATAATTTGTACCCATGGTGACTGAGAGAAGATCATCTTCACTACTTGAATTATCTGTTGCCTTGTTAGCTTCTCCTTTTTAAAAATAAAAAATTTCTCTTTCCTTGATTCACTTGCCTTTTCTTGTAGTCACGTTTCATCTATTCTTCCTTCTTGCAGTAGTAACACTCGAACTTGTTGCAATTTTCTTTTGGTTTAGATCTTGATTTATTTTTCCTTTGATCTACCTCGTCCATTAGCTTTAGCTACAAGTCCCTTTGCTTGGGATTCTTCACCATTACGCATCTTACGTATTTCATTTTTTGGTAGAATCATAAAAACTTCTTCTATCCCGAGGGTCTCTTCCCTGAACAACATTGTTGTGATAAAAATATTGTAAGATGCAAAAAGGAAAGCTATAAGAAGCAATGCTTTGTCATCCTTCTCAATTTTCACCTCAAAGCTCAATAGTTGAGTTAGAGCCAGGATTTTGTTGAACGTATTAAGATGATCCAACAACTTCATCCCCTTTTTTCATACATAACCTGCGCAATTACTTATTAAGGAACAATTTATTTGTTAGGGTCATTGTTTTGGTGCAATGGTTGGGCTACCAGCGTGATAACACAGGTTCGAGTCTGTTGAGCAGTCACTTTGTGCAAAAAGCCAAAGGTTAGGTTTGTTTCCTATCCACCCCTCCCAACACCCCGTAATTACAGGACCAACACTGGGTAATGACTTCTTTTTTTTTTAATTTAATTGTTAGGGATTTTGACATGTACAAGCTCTCTAACTTAGCCCATAAATTTAGAGTAGATTCTTCATTCATCACATTATACATCGCTCATTTGCGAGATAATGATGAATTGTACATACTACCTTCATCCCCCCTCTTTCCAGTCTTCATCCTTCATTGACGCCAGCTGGCCCTTGCTGTTCAATGCTTTGATTAACCCCTTGCTACACAAAGAGATTTCACTCTCATTTGCCTGAAAGAGAAATTGGTCTTAATGTCAAATTTCTCCACCTCGAACTTGGCATCTAAACTTTTCACTGCCATCTTGTGCACTGCCAATCTTTGGATCGTCCAACTTTGTCTTTGATACCAATTTGTGGTGTTTTGAACACTTTCTGGATCACACAAATAGCAGAAAAATTAAATTAAGACAAAACCATAGCAAGCCATAGAGATTACGTGGTTCGGTTTGATAGCCTGCATCCACGGGAGGAACAAACTTTCTTCACTATGAAAATTTGGAATCCGCACGATAAAGTGTATAATTTTCGGACCTGACAACCCGCTTCATTTCCCTTGTACACCCTCTTCTTTCACACTCTCAAACACATGGAGAAACCCATCTGTGTACAGGAGTTGTTTTCACATCCTTTTATTTATTTATTTGGGTTTTCCTTTTCAGTTAAGGAAACCGTCTCCCATCTCCTGACATTGAAGGGGTTTTCTAACTCCCGAACTCTTAGCCACCATTAGATTATTGTATGATCTTAATAGCTGGAAAATAAGGACACACCCAACAAAAGAAATGAAGAAATCAGATTTAGAGATTAGATGCAGAAAAATCCAGCAAGAATTTAGAGGCAAACAACAAAGAAATTAGAAAATAGAGAGGTAAGTAATTTTTTTCCCATAAAAAAAATAATACTGAAAATTCAGCAAGTAATAAATAATTAATAGAAAATAGAGAGAGGTAAGAGGAAGAGGATAAATCCACTGGAACAATGGAACTCTAGGAATGAACACCTAGAGGCCTGAATGCATCAGTCCCTTAAGCATAAGGAAAGACTTTGGAGTTTGCACCAAACCCATATACCAGAGCAATTATTTGTATCCATCATATGATGAAAATCGCTTACAAGGGGCGCGTATAGACCTTCATATATTCAGCCTATTATTCATACATCAATTTGATATTCTATTACAACTTGACTTCTTTTTTTTATTATTAATATTATTGTGACTTGACTTGACTCTAACAAGCAAACATGCTTTAGGACTAAATTTACCCAGATTAGTTCTAACGGTGCCGAAATGGTTGACCAGAATTAACCCAGAAATAATGCACAACAGTCTAAATTTAAATTAATAACTTAGTAAAAATTTAAATCCGAATTATTGGAAACACCCTGTGAACTCTCCGTTCCTCCAATGAAATTCTTATAACTTCAAAAGAAAATTTACAATAACAACAACAGCCTTATCCCTCAAAAGAAAAGTTTCATCTGAAAATATCCGAAATACCCTGTGAACCTGTCTATTATGTCTCTCCTCTTAATGAAATTCTTATATTTTCTTCTTTAAAAAAAAGAAAAGAAAATCCGAAAAAATCCAAAACACCTTTGCAGCCACCATGAGGGATATTTTGAATATTTTAATGGTCTAGTAGGAATCTACATTATCCACTCCAGCCGCAGGGCCTGACTAAACACCTTGGATCGACCGGTTTGTTTCAGTTGGCTTCATGGGTCCCTCTGTGGGCCTCATCTAGAAGTTGATCACTTTCTTTGGATTTCTTGACTTTTTTTTTCTTTTCTTTTCAATAGCTGCTCTTGATAGGTTTTCTATGGTTGAAAAATTGAAAAAGAATCAAAAAGGGAAAAATAGTCAAGGCTATGCCATAACTTGGTGGGATGTTTATGAGGTGGGACCCACAGGAAGCTTTATTAGTGCCAGTGGTCTATGCCACATAGAAGAGCATGAAAAGCTAGGGGCAGCTGGATAGCCTGGATTTTTGTTGGCCACTCAGCTTTTCAATATTGAGTTATACTAAAAATCATGTATTGGGCTAGCAGGGGTATTTTTGGCATATTGGCTATAACTTTTGGATTTGTCATGGATCTTTTTTGGATAAATGATTTGGCGTGGATTTAAGTTTCTTCGGTTTGTTATGTTTTCGGATCTACTTTATTTTGTCATTATGTTTCTAAATCATGGTTGCAAGGAAGCTAGATGCTGGGTGGGTGTGAATGATAAGCAAATGAAAATGATTGAAAGTGATTAGGGAAATGATTAGAAGTGTCTAAGGAAGTGAATCAATGAAATGAATGACAGGAATTGAATTTGTTGAGTTTATTCACTTAATATTGTAGCTTCACAGTTGCACTTATTGTTAATAAACTTATTTTCTTTCTATTAGTAACTACTTATTAATTTATTACTTTCCTATCATTTTGTGGTTATTTCATAATTTATTTTATTTTGAATAAAATTTGGATTGCACCTAACTTGCATCAGTCATTTTATAATAGTTTCTTGATTGCTTCTTGCTTGCTTTCCCCAATCTCTTTTTGCTCATTTCCATAATCGCTCCTTAATCATTTCTTGCTTCTCATTTTACAAAGATTTTTTCTTTTAGAGATAAAAAGAATTTTATTCGAAAAAGAAAACAAGATAACTACAAGGATTCAGCACGGAGGTTAAAGGAACAAAAATCAAAACAAGATAAAGAGGAGAAAGAAAAAAAGCCACAAAGGAGACAACGAAACAGCCACCAAAAAACCAAACCTAACAAAACACATCAAGTACCCCTACCCCAATAATTGATTCAATCGGAATCTACAAAGCCTGGGTAAATAGCCACTTAATCACCCACAACATCATGGATCCTGAGGCACAGACGATTGCGAGCTATATTGATACCCTTGTTTTCCAAAAATTAAGTGAGCTTCACTTCTCTCTTTCACTTCACTCTAAGAACTATAGTAAGAAGACTTATTTGATACTTTGTGTGTTTATTAATCTCTTCGATTTTGGGGGAATGAAGACTCATCCCCATTTCCTGTAACAGTGTATGCACATGCATCTTAGGTTGGCATGTTTTGGGCACTATTGCTATACAAGAGTATTGCCATCGGTTGAATGGTCTGGATTGGTATCCTATTGTATGATATGTAGTTGTGAACAATTTTAGTTAGACTGATTTATGAACGATATTGTGTAAATCAAATTCTATGTACTTTAACGCTCGTATAGTTTTTGCCATTCACTACGTATGATGGAATTATGGGTAGGATGATTCCACTGGGCTATTTTAGGAAGTTTTCTTGATTGGATTCTCCGAGTTGATAAGATTGCCTAATGTCAATATGTTACTAACAATATGATAAGGGTACATGTGCACAGTAACCAAAATGCTTATTGTAACTATGTTTGTTGTTAACCACTGAAAGTAATTATTTTTTCATAGTTTAATTGGGTATTTTAATTTGGTGAATGATCCATTAATGTGACAGTGTTCAGTTTCAATACCAAGTTTGAGCTTCCAAGAAAAAAAAGTTCTAAGATTGAGATAGCGTTTTGTTTAATGGTAATTAAGCAGCATTAAAGAGATACATATATTTTTTTAAATTCAAATATTGCTTAACATGATATACTGGTGGGCACTTTAATTGTATGCAGGTACTCAACAGGCTTTGGGGTATCAGGAGGAAGTGCTTTGATCCATGAATTCTATTCAAGAGAAGTACCAAACCCAGTTCATTTGACTGTTGATACGGGATTTAGGAATGGGGAGGCCACCATTAAAGCTTTTGTTTCTGTCAACTTGTCTCTTGGAGATCGGCAGCTTGCTGCACAATTTCAAGAAATTCCTCTGGATCTTAGGATGGTTGAAGCCGAGCGGGTTGGATGTATGTATTTAACCTTACACCCTGGTTCCCATGTTTTTTTCTTGCTGATTTGAGCTAACATATAATCATCTTTTCCACTGTGTGACTTAGTCACTCACACACTTTCTTTTTCTGTGATAAGTAACAAGAAATGTATTCCATAAAGAGAAGAGCCTTATAATCTAGTACAAGCTATGGAATAAACAAAAAGAAAGAAAGTAACCATTACCATGGCCTAAAACATCCTTGCCTTCTGCTGTACTGATGCAACATCTATTGCTTGATTGGACCAAAGGTTTCCCTTTGTGGAGGCCTTAGCACTTAGTGTTTGGGGGGGAGGGGCATTTTTTTATGTTTCTCTTATGTAATAAGGCCTTTTGTGCCGTATTAATTTTTTTATATATAGTTTGGGATATGCTCATGTAATAAGGTCTCAAGGACCAAGGGTATTTTAAGAATTTTGGGTTTTTTCAATGTCAATGTGTGGGTTCCATAGGGCTGGTCAACAGCTCCCCTTTTTTTTAGTTTTTAGTTTAGGAAATAATTGGGACAGCAAATTAGGAGTATTAGTAAGTTTCTAATTTTAGAAACTTGTAATACATGTAAGTTGTAAACCTATAAGAAGGTATTCCCACCCCTATATTTTCTCATTGAAGAATAGTATTGAATTTTGTTTGAATTGGTAGTTTTCCCTAGTATTGGTCGTGGACGAAGTTTTCCCTTCTCTCTATCTCACATTCTCTCTCCTATTCCCCACTCCTACGACTTCTTATTCTCTCCACCACATGATTTCTCCTCCCTCTCTTCTTCCCTTGCTCTTAATACCCACATGACAGCCCCACTCTTTCTTGTGGTCTTCTTTATTTTACTATCCTTTTAATTTTCCCTTGGGTGCTGAAGATAATACCATCATTCAAGGATTGAAGGTTGAAATTCTGCAGAGAGAGATTAATCACTCGAGTGGTGCAACATAGCCTCTACTATATCACAAATTGTGGGCTTCCATGACATTACAAGGATCTGATTTGGATCAGGTATTTGTCCATTATCTTCTCTACTCAAAATTATAAACTTCATTGATATTTCTGGACAGAATTCTTGGATTCTGTGGGTTAAATTCAGAGGAAGTTATCACTTCTAATCAGAAATTTTCTGGTTGCTAACCTTAGAAATCGCACCCCTCTAGGAGTTCCTTTTCCTTTCTTTTCTCTTGGAGTTTGTTCCCTAGTTAATTTTCTACAAAAGCTCTAAAGTTCCCCTTACATTCCCCTCTGTACTTCCCTCCAATTAGCAAAGATTCCTTGCTGTGTTGTTGAAAACTCCATTAAAGGAGCTTGAGTTTTCTGAAATTGCTATTTTTGACGTATCAAATCTTAACCAAAATCCATGAAAATTTAACCATAGACCCTTTGTATGATGCACTACAGATCTGGAAATTTTCGTAAGATTCTGACTCATGGCAGGGGTATTTCATAATTTCTCTCCCCAGCCATAATTACAATTTTGCCCCTGATCCGAAATTATGTTATTTTATTTTTTAGGTTATTCGTTTGCCATTTGCAACTGTTCTCTCTATTAGTCCACATCATCTACTCAAGTTAGCTTAAGCTATTTCAAGAGTTCGCTGAGCTACTTGTGGATCAATGTCACTAGAGGATCTACACAAGGAAAAGCACTTGCTATTCGTTGGTTATTAGGGTCATCTGGAAAATGTCCAGGTCAAAATATGGCTTTCAAATTAAGTTCCGAATTAGTGGATGCTGCCAAAGGGAGTGACGATGCCACACACACGCACACACACACACACACACACACACACACACACACATATATATATATATATATATAATTGTTAATTGAAAATACGAGTCGCTTCTTGATGTAGGACCAATACTCTGATACCAAACTGATGTAGGACCAGAGCTCTGATCTGGTGTTTTAATAGAAAAATCTGCAGTAGAAGGAAAATAACAGAAGAAAAAAAGAGAGAAAGAGAAGAAGATATTAACTAGAGTCTCACTACTTGAACCTAGGAGTCACCTAGGGTTGAAAGCATCACACCTTCAAAATTTTGGAATCACCAGAGAACAAAGCAGCTTTGGACCTTGAATTTTCAATCATCCATGCTCTAGTAATTTCTAAGATACAAAGTTTATATATAGCTTTTACTTTCCAGGCTTTTCCAAATTCAAGTCTAACTAGACTTCCTAAAGAATTAAAACCCAAAAATAGCTAATTCCCGTCATATAGAGGCAGTATTTTGACCACAACTCTCCCAAACATGAGATTCTCAAGATCGTGGACTTATTGGAAAGGTAACTGAATAACCTTTTAAATGACACCAAAATGATGCAACGACTCTACATTTTATGGATAGGAGGTACCCCATTTGAAGGCCCAAGCTCAAACATAAGCAGCCTAGGAGCACTAGCCGAGTGGGTTAACATGTGTATGGGGGTTATTTTGTAATAAAGCATAAATACCAGGGGTTTTTTGGGGGGGTGGATTTAGAATAAGGTTATGTCTATGTAATAAGGCCAACAGCCAGTGGTAAAAGTGTCATTTAAGGGCTGGTCGACAGCCATGTTAATTTGTCCTTTAGTGGACATGAAAGTCCACATGTGGGGCCCTCCCACAAGGGTGATCAACAGCCTCTAGTGGGGGTTAGTAATTTCGAAGTTTTAAATAGTTTTAAGTTTTTAGAAAGTCCACTTTAGCTGGTTTAGGTTTAGGAAGGTTTTGTGTCTCAAGTTTCAAGTATTAAGAAGTTTCCATTTTTGGAATGATTCTTAGTTTTTTTCTTTTTTTTTTGGAAAAAGGTAATGTATTATAGAAGGCCAAACAAATAGTACAGCATGAGAAATGCTTGGAGCAAAAAGACAAACAAACCAACTGCTAGCACAAACCCAAAAAGACTAATACAAGAATAAGTCCCATTCGAAGATCCAAGATCTGAATGGGGGGGGGGGGGGCGTCGCTGGGCTCAGCCCGGAACAGCCACCCATAAATCTTCGCAAGAATACAATCTAGAATTTTGCGAGGCTTTTTAGCAACATCATTGAAAGTTCTCTTGTTACGCTCCTCCCAAATGGCCGCGCAAATCGTAGTTGGCACCAATAGCCACATCTCTCTGTCCAACCTTCTACCTATGATGAGAGTTTGCCTTGACCGATAATAGAGTAACTCTTTAATTGAGCGCAGCTGAACC
>JAOXJP010227473.1:0-11297 GCA_025762735.1 Platanus orientalis | reverse complement strand
GCTATATACTATTGATAATTTTAAAATAATTAGTATATTATATATAATACATATATATTATGTATGTAAAAGTCCAGGGCCTCAGGCTGGGCTGAGGTAAGCCCAAACCCGGCCCTCAATAAAAGTTCAGGTCTCGGGCCCTTGATGGGCCTAGCTCAGGTCAGATTTTTTTGGGGCCAATTTGCAGGCCGGGCTCGGGCCAATCCGGCCCATGCCCACCCCTAATGATAACGCAAAGAGATTACCAAATCAATAAATTACTAATTTATACACTCAATTGTCAAACCAAGAAGGTGCCATGTGGGACACCCTTTTCTACATTTTTTTTCTAGAAAAACCAAAGAGTCTTTCTCCATAAAATGTTAGAAGTTAACAATTTCTTAATTATTTTATCCATATATTATACATTTTGATATTTTGATTTTTAATATAAAAACTATTATCTCTACATGCAATCAAATTTTTAATCCATCTATTTATCTTCCATATGAATTCTCATTATCACTCCGACGAGATTCCAATGTTTGCTAATGATAACAGGAAAACTAAGCATTATAGGAAGAATTGTATAGCTTCAAGAATATGATGAATAATATATCATCCCATATCCTAGATTAATTAGTTTCTTTCATGTTTCAACAAAAACCTTAGACCGCTTGATCATTTTCTTATAGACACCCTCATTGGCACAATTTGTAGTATCAAGTTGAGAAATATTTGAAATTGCTTCTTATTTGTCTCTCCCCCCCCCCTCCTCTGTGTGTGAAGTTTTCTTTGAAAGACTTTCATAAGATCTTTTTTAAAGCATTTGCATTAAACAAATACATTCAGTGCTACATTTATTAATAAAAATTATTACAAAAACTAATTAATCTCAAATTACATTGCCCGTGCAAATTCGCATGGGTTCATGACTAGTTTTAGAATAAAGTAAGGCTATGGATGCATTAAATTCTCCCATATTTTAGATTAAAGTGGTATCTGAAACTCCCCCAAACAGACCAAGCAAGCTCGCTTGTTTTTACAAAAAATTCAACATAGCATATTACTTGAAAGCTGACAAAATTTAAAAGTCAATACTTAAATTGTTGTAAATATGATGTAGATGAGAAACAATGATTAAATTCTTCTAGATACATCACATAATTAATAAGCTCCACACGTGTAGAAGTATATAGTAAATAACAGAAAACTCAGAAAAAAAAAAAGAAGGAAAAAATTAACAACTCAACTACAACTGAGAATATAGAGCAATAAATAGCTACAACTAATACTAGGGTTTTCCTTCAGTGCTAACTGATATTCCAAGAGAAACACCAACTTCAATTCTAGTTACAATAAAACAAGAAAAAAAAAATCAAAAAATGCATGACGCCCCTATGATTTTTATAGCCATAAAATTGCTAGAGCACTTATAAGAAATACAAAGAAAGCTTCCTAAAAAAAACTAGTTAATTTACAACTTCCTAATTCTATTAGAACCCTAAAAGACAATTTAGTAACTTCTTTAATAGGAATATTTTGATATAAATTAGAAGTTACCAAAGTTTGGCTTTTTCTCATAAAAAACGTTTTGAAACAAATTGCTAGTTGTAACACCCTTCAAAAAAGCATGTGATAGAGTACCAACCAAAATCATTTGGTGGGTTTTGGAAAAGGAAGGGATTACCAACCAAAATCATTTGGTGGGTTTTGGAAAAGGAAGGGATCCCATGCATATATATATATATACTTTTTATTTTATTTTATTGGTAGAGCAAGCCATCTCTATCCGGTATTAATCAATATGTCATAAAATGTCTTACAAATGGCATTCATATAAACAAGCGGTGAGGATTTTATATGCTGACCCCTAACCTACGCCGACGTCCGTTGGTGGTCAAGCAGGCAGAAATATCAGCGCCGAAAGTGATTTTCACTTTTTGGGGGCGTGTGTAAATCACTTTTGATGCTGATGTGGCTGCCCTTTGACCTAGGCGTTTGTATACGCCAAGCGTAAAAAAGCGTCGCCGATAAACAAGGGATATAAGCGAGTGTTTTCACAAATACACAGCAGTTAGGAACCTATGACCATTGCTTATTTCTCAGTGTACTCAGGTGGTAATGCAATGCAACACACCACTTGCTAAATGTACACCCTAGTTTACCCAAATATCATTATAAACACGGCATACCATGGAGACTTGGTATTAGAGTGATTTCTTGCAGAAAACCATTATAGCAAGATGCATTTTTCTCGTTGAGTAATAAGGGAGGGTGTTCGATTATGTAACCCAATGTAAGGACCGATACACCCTCGCATGGACTCTGTGCCATTATGATGGTTTAGTAGGAAAAAAACCAGGGCTTTACTTGGGGCTCAAATTGGCTCAGAGCTTTTCAGGATATCTAATTCAGATTGAGTGCGACAGTGGACCTATTGTAAATGTCCTCAACAACCAACATGCTCATATCTTGTGGAAGATTTGGAACGTTATTTTGGATCGTTAGTGTAACACTTCTCCTCCTTCAGGTGACCATTTCATTTGTTTCTCGTAATTGCAACAAAATAGTCCATTATATGACAGGCTTAGCAATTACGGAACACATTTATTAAAGTGGAGTGGTACATCCTTCCCTTAAAGATATCCTCCGTTCTAACAATGAATATTTGTAATTGAAGAAATCGAAGTTGAAAGAAATTGAGCTAACACTCCTTACGAAAAAAAAAAAAAAAACCATAAAAGTTTCAAAGATTGATACCATTTGTGCACACCACATCCATTTGGTCCTTTTTGACTTTCATGAGGTGGGAAATGGCATCCAAGGAGTATTTTGGACAATATACTAGCATTCATATTCAGCTGGCGAGATATCGCACTAGCATTGATCAATGCAGACCAAAATGCTTGACAAAGTGTGTCTTGGTAAATATACAGGGGTTAAAGAAGAGTTTTACGGTAAATACATGGTAGATATCCTACTTACGTATTTGCCAAAATATTCTTTTTCAGGCATCATGCTAATATATATTGGTGTGATATCTCTCTAGTCTAAAGCGATTTCCTGTAGTCAGACCGAAACAGCAGGGGTGTTGGGTGACATGTGGGTAGAAAAAGTGAAGAACACCCAACATTGATTCAGTTTTTGTGATGGTTCACTTTTTCCACTCATGTGTCACCTGGCACCCTGTTGCTTCAGTCAGACTGCAATAAAAGGGCTACAGGAAATCCACTTTGTACATGCCCGGGGTCTGAATCATATGTGGATTGAAAGAAAATATGTCCACCTAAAATCAATAAGTGCATGAATCCTCTCCCGCTCGTTAAACTTTTGCTAGCGATCTGCCTGTTTCTATTTCAGTGATCTCGACATGTGGTGAAAAATTTAAAGCCCAACTTTCACCTTTTCACTTTCATTGTTTTTTGCTACATGTCAATGTCCAAAGTAGGCAGAACCTTAGCAGAAGTTTAACTAACAATCAGGAGAGGATCAAGAATGGCATGAGGAGGGTGTTCCAATAAATATACAGAAAATAAATATATATGTATTTATCAATATACCATTTGTCAAGCATCAGGTCAATCAGTGCATGACATGTGTCGTAACAAAGGTATTTAGGTCAATAACATTTGGGTCGCAAGAAGGTATTATGGTAAATGTTCACTTTTTTTGCCCACATGTCATCCGACGGCCTGGTGCTTCAGTTTCACTACAGTAAAACAATTACAGAAATTCGCTTTGGAGTATCAGGCATTGTGTCACATCTTGACCTGAGCAGAGACTGGTGTGGTATCTGTCCAGTCAAACCAGAGATGATGTGAACTCATTTTCATGTGTGTTTGCATAAACACCCTTCGTTGACATCGTGTCATACAATGATTGGTACATATCCCACCCAAACCAAAGATGGTTCAATCCCTCAGTTACAGCTGGTACCCTTTAGATGCCTTTTCTCCCCTCATGAATGGCAGAGAGGACCGGGATCTTTCTCAGAAAGAAAGTTCCATAACCGTTGGATTGGCATTCACATGAAAACCCATCAAATTTTATTGACTTACAGACCCTTAGATTATAATCCAACAGTTGAAAACCTCCATACTTCCATTGAATCACAGTCTGACCATTTAAAGCACGTGCCGTAGGGCTTAAAGCAGGGTTTAATTTCTCTCTTCTTCATTCCTTCCCCCGGCTCCAACCACCTACCTGAGTCTTCACCGGGAAATATACAGTCCATCTGCGATTCTCCACCCCCCCAAAACCCTGAACCCTAAACCTGTCATCTCACCCGCCATGAAATTTCTTACTTCAAGAACTATCTTCCACTCCACCACTTCTTCTTCTGCTGCCTCTCCTTCTCCGTATTTCCTCTCTTCTCACTGTATCTTCTTATATTCAAGTAGCATCGAAGAACCTCAGAAGAGGAGAGGATTATCTTCTTCTTCGTCTTCTTCGTGGAGGCACCACGACGAGGAGAGCCGAAACGTGAGGGTGTCGGTATGGTGGGACTTCGAGAATTGTTCCCTCCCTGCTGGGGTGAATGTGTTCAGAGTGGCTCAGAGAATAACGTCTGCAGTTAGATCTAATGGGATAAAGGGACCCGTTACTATCACTGCCTTTGGAGATGTTTTGCAGCTCTCAAGGTCAAATCAAGAGGCGCTCTCTTCGACTGGTGTCTGCCTTAACCACATTCCTCAGGGTTAGTTTGAATTTTCTTGATGGTTCATATTTTTATAACTTGCAGAAAATGAATTCCATGGTAGAGAGAAAAATTGGGATTGTGTGATTTTCCTTGTTATAGGTGAAATATTCAAAATTAAGAACTGAGAGATTGAAAATGGAGAGTTAGCTGTGATGGATAACTACTGAGAGAGTTTCAAATTTTGATTGCGAGGAACATCACCAGCCCTTTTTATATGACACAAGACATTCAAGTGTTGAGGTTTGGTATCAGAGACTTGGTCCTACTTCAATTTGGATTTGGAGCAATTCCTAGAAGATGGGTTTAGATATTAGGACTAGGTTTGTTTTCCCTTCGAGGAAGGAAATCAAAATTTTAATTAGTGACAGGTATAAGGAGAACCTTTGATAAGATCTTACAAAATTCTGTAGATTGACTATATTGTAAATATTATGAAATAGGTTTTGTTGTTCAATTCAAACGAGGGAGCTATATTGATGGTGCCAAATGCAAAATTGTTCCATTGAAAGATTATAAGGTAGTGCTAGGAAAGCAATGGATTGATGAAAAGAAGGCTAATTATGATGAGATGACAAAAATCTTGTAGATTTTTATCCATAGTTTCCTATTTATTATCTTCTAAAGCTCGTTGCACCATAGGACTAGACTAGTATAGCTTTATATTAAACACACTATGGAAGAGTTTTATCATAGCAAGTTTTAGGTCACGAGTTCAAATCCCCCTTGGATGCAACCATTCTCCTACATCTTGCATCTATTTTACGGTTATCTAAAAAAAACAGGAAGAGTTTGAAGATTGTGTTTTTGATGTTATAAAGGGTGAAGTGTATGGTGTGGAAGATGATGTTGAGGTCGATACTTCTCATTTGAATGAGACAAAGGAATTTGCTATAGAATAACCTTTTGATGTGCTCAAGGTAGGGTTTATTTTTTTGGTCTGATGAACCAAAGCTGTCTCCACCAATTCTACCTACAACTTTAGGTGAACATAGTACATTGAGTGGTATTTCACAATGCAAAACACTTGAACCTCTTCAAGTTTTTCCCTTAGAGAATCTAAAGACACTTCATTCAGTGGAAGTGAAGAAGCAAGAAGTTGAATCAATTCTAGAAATTCCACACTATAACTATGAAGATCTCTTCTAAACTGTAAAAGTTTATAAGTTGACTTTTGAAGAGTAAAAGCATGTCTAGAAGAAGGCAAAATAAATATGAGAACTTGATTGCATGATCCTAGTTATATCATTATCCTTGCAACAGTAAAAAGCTTGAGGATTTTTGGAACTGGGAGAGAAAGAAGTGGGGTGCAAAACAACCCATATTCAAGTATTGGGGGTATTTTGGGTTTGAATTTTTATTTGGTTACAAATATTTTTTTATTTTTTAGGAAAGTGAAACTTTTATTTCGTCACTTTTCTTTGGGCCTTATTGTGGAAATTCAAAGCTTACTTCATTTAGCTTGATTTTGATGTCTTTTGAAAGGTTATTGACTTACCTTTCCAGTGAGTCCATGATCTTGCAAATCTGATGTGATTTGTGAAAGTTTTAGCCAAAATAATTGCTGGGTATCACTTTGTGACGGGAATTAACTATATTAGAGTTCTAATTATTTCAAAAGTTTAGTTAGAGTGGGATTTGGAAGTCGGTGGTGTAAAAGCTATATATATGCTTTGTAACTTAGAATTTTACTAATGATTGATGGATGATTATTGAATGAATGAAAATTCAAAGGCCTATGGATGTTTTCTGATTTGAATCCATAAATTTGAAGGTGTGATGCTTTCAACCCTAGGTGTGACTCTAAGATTCAACTAATGTGACTCTAGTTAATTATCTTCTTTTCCTCTATTATTATTATTATTATTATTATGATGTTTCCTCTAATTTATTGCAAATTTCTTTATTATAGCTTTTGTTCTTGAATGTATTATAAAACTCAGTTTTTTTTTTTCCTTAAACCCTACCCTTCTTTTTTATAAGCAAAATGTATGTATTAATAAATATAAAGAGAAGAGGGATAAGGAATCCCTTTACTATAGAGGAGCAAGAAAAATGAAAAGCACCTCTTACAAAAGCCCCATAGAAACCCCCGTCAACACATTACCGTCCAATAACATTTACCAAATCCTTTACAAGAGTCCCTTTTACTAGTGATTTATAGCCCCTAGACCTCTTAGCCCAAAATATTATTTTCCTTTTCGCTCTTTTATGCGCCTTGAATGAAGGCTCTACATAGTCATTGAACACCCAGTTATTGTGCTCAAGCCAAAGCATTAACAACTCCATACCCACCATGTATAAGGATAATGAAGGAGCAATCTCATAATCAAGTAGCCATTTCTGTAGTAGAACAGGCACAACTTGTGAGCTGAAAGCCTTTCTTCATTAGGATATCCATTGTTGAGATTTGTCCAACGCAACTGTCCAAATAAAGAACTGAACCTTTTTAAGGCACTAGCTTGTACCAAATATCCTTCCAACATATATTTATTACCTAAGAACAATTTAACCGCTTATAACAAGATGATGGGGACATCATGTCACGTGGCAATCCCAGGGTGCACAAGCACCTGAAGAAGGTTCCCTTGAACCTTTCATCAAGTAGGAGATGTAGAGAGAGCCACACTTCGATTTGGGATAGATTCGGAGCTCATTGGAGTACTTTCTTATTCGGAGGCATGTGGGGCCAACTTTCTTGATTTGTGAGGCCACATGTGTGAGCTTACTTGGAGATGACATCTGAGATTTTTATGTTATGTTTTTGTTTTAGTTTTAGAGTTTTTTATGAACTTTATTAGTTTATAGAGTATTTCATCTTTTTTTTTAAAATTTTTTATTAGCAAGCAAAAGCAATAAAAGGGATGAGAAATCTTAAACAAGAACAAAGAAAGGATAGAGGGGAGAGCCCTTGAAACAACGCAACAAAGAGCCCAGCCTACTAAAACTTGGCAAGCCCAATAACTCTCTCTTAATGCCTGTGAATGTCCCCATTAGGGATGCTGTCATAACCTTTGCACCCCCTAGCCCAAAGCATGATATGGCCCTTAGCTTTTCTATACACCTACCAAGTTGGCTCTGATTGTCCCTTAAAGACTCGGTTGTTTCTTTCCAACCAAATTGCCTAGCACACCGCCGCTGGAACCACCTTCCAAAGCCTCTTTTCAAAAGCATTATACGCTAAAGTTCTCCATCCAACGAGAAGGTCCTTAAGGTTTGTAGGAGTAACAAAAATAGCTCGAAAATCCCTTGAAACCCCATACCATATCTCCCAAGTGAAAGAGCAATGAACAAGAAGGTGGTTGACTGATTCCGCATCTTGGTAGCATAATAGACAAATGTTAGACAGATAAAATCCCTTTCGCCAAAGATTATCCGTAGTAGAGATCTTCTCCAACACTGCCGTCCACATGAAGAATTGGATCTTTGGGGGGGGTTTCATTATTCCATACTTCCTTCCAAGGAGCAACCGCTGAATAGACGTGTCAACAATCCCATAGCATGACTTCATCGAGAACTCACCCCCGACAGAAGCCTTCCAAACCCGTCTATCATCTGAATCCGGCTGCACTTTCGTCTGCTACAGGTGAGCCAAAAGATCAATCACCCTAGGAATCTCCCAATCATGCAAGTTTCTTCTAAGGGCCTGGTTCTAAACAATCTCCCTGCCACTTATGGAGAAATTTCCCACTACTTATGGAGAAATTCCGAGGAGTTTATCCAAGATGAATTGCAGGAGGTACAGGCTAATATTTCGGATATATAGTGGTACATGAGGAATGGCTACCATTATGATCAAGAAGAGCTCTTAGTTCTCGTGAACAAACGACGTCTTCTACATAAGACGCTTAATGATATTAGTTTCAAGGGTATAAAACGTGCATTTGAGTCCATTAAGAAATGTCTGAGAAATCTTGAGAAAAAAATCGTACAGTCCCTAAATAACATTGTGGTTCGTGATGAGGTTGGACAACATGATGAAGAGAAAGCCTAAGACAGATGTTAAAGAACATCCAAATCACACCTTGTTCGAATTAAAGAAGCCGGATGAGGAAGACAATCCTATAGCTAGCATGGAGAGTGGATCTTGATGTGAAAGATGTTGAGTAGACTGGTACTGATGTTTCGGGTATGTTAGTTGAGCTGGTAATGATAACAGATACATGTGATGTTGCTGCCTCCATTTTCTGCCAGTCAGAAATTGAAGCTCAAGATTAGACATGTAACGTCATACAACCACTTGCCTATTCCCTATAACTTAAAGAGTTCGAGTTGCCTACAGTTAAGATGCTTGATGAAGAGTACCATGAGATCTTCCCACTATCAGCTGAATGCGAGAAGATATGCCGATGGCTGTACAGTTCAAGCTTCCCTTGGTTGTTGATTCTTCCTCACTATAAAACTCACGGATGAGTCTCTTAGAACAATGGGAGTTTGATGTGGACATCCAAGCTAAAGTGGAGCCCACGTGACATGTGGGTGGGACCCACTCGTGTGACAGAAAAGAGAGGTTGTGTGGAGCAGTTTATGGAGCATAATTGGATTTTAATTAGAGTCCTATTAGGATTTATCTAGAACTTTATCTTGAGTTATTTTTTAATTTCATTTAGTTTCCTAATGTAACTTGAGAGTCTTTAAGTCTTTTTCCTTCACAAGGCTCATCCACATAGGGTGAGTCAGAGCCTAAGATCGAGGCGAAAGGCGTAGTCGATGGATAACAAGTGAATATTTTTGTACTACCCCTTGTTGGCCCTGAGGGAGGGACGTAGGAGACTAGGTTAGCCGAAAGATGGTTATCGGTTTAAGGACACAAGGTGACCTTGCTTTTTTCAGGGTATAATTATTTTCTATTAAATATGTTATTGTTATGTAATTTATTTATATCATATCAATTATAATATATATTATAAATTTATATGAAATTGAAATTTATATGATATGTAATATGTAATATTTTTCTATTCCTTGGAAAGGTGGCACATATGCATTCCGTTCAGGATAATGTCTACATTATCTTTTAGCTATGTTGAGTTGGAGTTAGATTAAGATAAGATTTAAAGTCTAATTTTAAGGCAAAGTTATAATCCAATCACCTTTCTTTAAGCCTTATTTGGAAGGTCAAAACTTATCCACTTGGGCTGATTTTGGTGCCATTTGAAAGGTTATTCAGTTACCTTTCCAACGGGACCAAAATCTTTAGAATATGATTTGATTTGGAAAAGTTATTATCAAAATACTAAGAGGATATCAGCAAGTGACGAAAATAGGACTTAAAAATCTTTTAATTATTTAATATGGCATCAAGTCCTAGTTGGTTTAAGAACAATAATGTGTCTATAAAAGAACCACAACTCTAATGTAAATTTATGATGCTACATTGAATAAAGAAAAGTTGTTTCAAGGAAAGATTACCACGGTTGGTGTTCTCTTTCTTCGCCTTCAACCTTGTACCAGGTTTGACGCTTAGATAAGGTTTTCCTACATGAAATCATGATAAGGGTTTCCTCACATCAGGTACTTCTTCTTCTTCTTCTTCTCTTTCTTCATCTTTTTTTATTTTTTTTTATTTCTATTTGTTGATCTTAGTTTATCCATTAAAGAATCTTGGAAGGTCTAAGTTTTCATGATTTGATAAATCATATCAACTCCAAAATTCATGAAATTTCGACCATAGAACACTGATAGTGTCAAAATCTACCATTAAAATTTTGTAAATTTTTGACGCATCAGTAGCGGTATTTGGTAATTCCAGGTTTCTTCCCATAAACTCCAGAATTGTCCTTTTGGGTTTCTTTCTACTTTTTTCTCGGTCTTTCCTTGTTTCAATTCTTCTAAACTCCTCTAATCAAATTTCTTCTATTTTCATTAAATCTAGATTTCTTAAAGTGTGCTTAAAGTTCAATTCTTGATTCTTTAACTTCATTCTTGCTTCTGCTACAACACTTGGGTTTTATTGAGATTCTTGGCTATCATTCTACATCAACTTTGGTATCATCTCTATTGTCCTACATCAATTTGTTTATTCTTGATGTTCTAAACCTGAAATTTGATAATCTAACCAAGAGGAACATATGGTGGTCTCCACACATAGAAGTTAGTCTGGCAGTGTAAAAGAATCATACACCAGACACATGGTCCACTAAGCTCTTTTTAATTTGTGTTTGAACGCACCCATAATGGAGTTCAGATCTGATGCTGAAGCTATCTAGATGTGACAATCATCCATGCAAGGGGTATTTTGGTCAATATACAGGGAGTAATGACAATTAAACATGGTGAATTATTACAAAATACTCTCATCTAGGTTGACCAAAACCCTATGTGTGAACATCTTGCATCAAGATTGCTCCAGCAGTGAGTTTGCTGCTGAAGCAGATCCAACTCCACAAAATGAGGGCTCAAATCATGCTTACATATAACAGGACAAATTTTAAAAACAAGCCGAGTAGCAAAGGGATATGAAAGATGTAGGAACCTTATAGAGTCCAAATCGTTGATAGACAGGCCAAGTAGCAGAGGCATATGGAAGATGTGGGAATCTTAAGAGTCCAAATCTGCTGTTCCAGCAGCTCTTAAGATGTGAAAGCTTGGTCTTGGGTCAAACAGAAACTTTTCGTCA
>JAOXJP010227472.1:0-11297 GCA_025762735.1 Platanus orientalis | reverse complement strand
GTTTACCCCATGAGTAAGCTAGTCTAATGTCTAATCATCCTTCTCTATCAATCTTGACCCTTGAATTCCCTTGAATGCTTGATCTTCACTTGATTGGATCGATTGGTGTTGATCTCCATCATCTTCATTGGTAGTCTTTATTAATGGGCTTCAAACTTTAATTGGGTTTTCTAGAGTTCCTACAAGAGAAAATACATAATTTAGTATAGTTACACAAAGTAAATGCGATAATGTTTATTTTAATTATGATAATTATGCAATTTTAAGCAATTATCATTTAACCAAATTCCACGTGCCCTACATCTATAGGAACATTTTCAAAATGGTGCCAACAGTAATCCTAATTTTTTTCTTAGCAGGCATGGTTGTCTCCTAGTGTTAGCTTAGCCATGATTCCTTACACAATCATTTGTGAGGCTCAAATACCTTCAAGAAATGTGATAATGGAACTTCATTGATTTAGTTTCAATAGCTAAGAAAGCTTATCAAAAAATGGATTATTGGAACATAGATTCCAAAAGTGGTGTCATATGAAATGGTTAATCAATAAAACATACATCAAAATTATTCATTTACCATATACACGAGTATTACATAAATGAATAGTCTAAAATAGAAGAGAAAAAGGGTTAGGAAATATTTTCATTTTGTACTCTTTCCTTTGATATTGGCTACTGTTGGTAAATGATTAATTTTGTAAACCAAGAAAAAGAAGTAATTGAGAATTCTAATGTCTTGTATTATACTTCATTTGTGTTTCAGGGAAAAGTCCCATTGTTATCACTCAAAGTATTACATCAACTGAACATTTTCATCTTTGTATTGGTAGCTGTCCAAATATTTTGTGCTACTACCATGGTTCTTGGAGGGGCAAAGGTAACTTCTATGCAAAATTTTTGAAGTCAATGAACCCAACTTTTTATGATCATCCATAGTGATTTTTTGTCAAAAATATTAAAGAAATCATTTTTTTATTATTTTGAATTAGCATTAACTTACATGGATTTCTCCATAGAATGATAATGAAAAGAAGTATCCTTGAAATTCTCTAATCTTCTTCTAGATCGAAACACCTCAATCTCGCCAATAGATACACAACCTAAATAAGTTTTCAATGGAGCCAAAAACCCCTTATTCTACAATGAAGCTAACTTCTTAACAGCTTAAGAGTCAAGTAGGATCTAAAGGGTTTTATATATCTAGAACCTAAAGTAGAAATCTAACATGATTAGAATACCCCTCTAGGGTTTTGAACTCCCAACAAATATTTTGGTCATTATCATAATTTTTTTACAATAGTCATCCCTTAATAAATTAAGAAAAGTTACTTAGATGTCCCTTTAACATGTACTTTTGACACAAGTACCCTCCAACACTTAGAACCCCCCTTAAATATCTCTCACATACATCTTAAAGATAAATCCACTCATCATATAAATTTGACACCTCTTGAAAATGATAATTTTTTTATGTGGAAAAACCTTTTTCATAATTATATTAACTTTTATATATTTAACACCTCTTGCAAATGATAATTCTACCCCTTCTTTCTTTTGAAAATTCATTTACAACCAACAAGTTTCATATTTTTTGGTAGATAAACTAAAGTCTTTTTTTTTTTTTTTTTTGGTAAATAGAAACTAATATATTAATGTGAATTGTTCATACATGGTGGTACTTCTTTGTCAATGGCACATTGTATCTCACTAGGGATGATACCAAGTGCTAAGTCTAGATTATTATTCCTGAAGCTAGTCTTGGCAACAAGATGTGCCACATTATTTCTAGCCCTACTTGGCATGTTGTAAAATAATAAAGTCGAAGTAATTTGATAGTTCCTTGCATTCACTAATGCAATTTTTTATTTCAGTTGGGCAATCCTCTAGAGGATTCTTCAAAGCATCTATGACGATTCTTGAGTCTCCTTATACAATGATTCTTTTTGCTCCCATGACAATAATTTTTTGTATTCCCAGTAAGGCTGCCTCACTCTCCACTAGAAGTGGTGAATAGATGCTCCTTTGTTTTGCTCTCATTGTGAGACATTCTCCCTTTGAGTTACATGCAATTATTTTCATGCTTGCCTCCTGCTTCATTGTAGATAGTGTGCCATCAAAATTCATCTTTACGAAATTTTCCTTTGAAGGTGTCCACTTAGCTTCCTCATTTTTCTTCAGTTCCTGGGAACTTGTCAAGTCCTCTAGGTCCTTTATTAGTTTGCATACATTAAAAATCATGAGTGTATATCCCAATTTATTCCATTAAAGATTATGTTATTTCTTTGTTGCCAAATAGTCTAATAGTAAATGAAGATACATTCACACAATCATTTTCTTTCTTTATTTGTTACATAGTCCATTATGAACCATTTGTTAAGCAAATCTTTGAAATTATTCTTAGTATGAATTGTGCTTCTTATTGATAGTGTTGAGGTATGCCAGACTTGTCTTATTCTTGGGCATGTTACTAGGCAATGTAAGATTGATTCATTTTGTTCAATACACATTGGACATATTGGATATACATTTATATTTCTCTTAATTAAGTTATCTTTTATAGGAAGTGCATTGTTACATGCTTTTCAGATAAAATGTTTATATTTTTTGAGGATATTTAGTTTTCTTAATTTTCCCCATTTGAAATTTATTAGTTGGTTATTATTTTGAGTTTTATTGTTGCTTATCCTGTTATTTCTTCTTACATTTGTTTGTTCAATATCTCTTTCAGTTGTTTGGTTTATTTGATTATTATTTGGGCTATTATTTATTTCTTCCTCACTTATACCTTGTCTATTGCTACTTGTTCTTTGATTATTATTTATATCTTGTTCTTCATTTTCTTCCTTAGAGACTTCCACATAGTATCCTAATTTAACAATATATTGTCCTTTTTTTTTTAATCATAGTTCCATATAATTCAATCTTCCTGGTTATTTTGACTTATAATTTTTTTTTTTTATTTCCCTTAATTCTTCTTCAGTAATTTTGATCTTTTAATATTTCTTCATTCCATATTCTTTCAGGGTGAATTATTACATCACTTAAATTCTCAATTTGACTATTTATAGGTCTATTAGTCCTAATTGTCATTCCTTCTATTGTTGGTATCCATTATCTTCCCAAAAATTCATTTTTGTCCCATTACCAATCAACTAGAGTCTAGACACCATTATCATGCATGGAATCAATTTCAGATTGCATGACCATGACCCATTACTTTGAGTCTCGATTTGAAATAGCTTCTACAAATGAGATAGGATCCATTTCTTATTTATTTGGTACCATTCTAAACATTTCACCAGCTAGTATAATATACATGGGTGGATAACTAACTCTTTCACTTTTATGCAAAGGAGTATCTTAAAAGGAAACAATAAAAAGAATATATGTAATTGGAACATCAAGAATTTCATGTGGATCATAAATTGAACTATGCATAGAATTCAAAGTAAATTCATCTTCATTGATATGAGCATTACCACTCTAAAAAAAAGTATCTAAAGGATCACAAAAAATATATCCCTTGCTCCACTGAGGTATTTAATAAAAGGATAAGCTCATTGGTTCAAGTTTCTTGGAGTCAAATTTGGAAACATATGCTACATACCTTGAATTTAATGAATTTCTCTAATACATCAAATTTATGTTTAAGAAGATATACAAATCCATACCTTGAATTGTCATCTATGAATGTCAAAATGTATTCATAATCATCCAATGTTTTGACAATGATAAGACCACACAAATCAAAATGTATGATCAATAAAAGATTGATAAAGACTTTGGGAAAAGGTAATTTTTTTTCCATTCTTCCTTGAAGATAAGGTTGACAAATAATTAAATTTTTAAATAATTAATGGCCCATCCTTAACCAACTTGCTGACCATGTCAACACCAATATGCCCTAATCTCAAGTGTCACCACAGGGTTGGATTGATTGTCTCATGCAACTTTTTATGTGTAGCTGCCAATGTGGTAAGTGAATTAGAATCTAATTGGAACAAAAATTATCAACATCTAAAGAAGGAGATAAATGAACATGAAAAATATATAAATCATTAATTAGCGTTCTTAACTTAAAAAGAGCAATAAATTTAGAATAAAAAAGAAAGGTGTACCTAGTTTTAGACAATTTTGAAATTGAAATAATATTTTTTTGAATCTTTGAAGTAAAGTATCTCTCAATTCAATGGAATGACGATAATCTAAAGTAAAACACACATTCTAATTCCTATTACTCATGCATGAGCTTTATTTCCCATGTATAGATTCATATCACCATCACTTAACTTCCAAAACTCCATGAACTCTTACAACTAATTCGAAACATGGACCACAGCTCTAGAGTCAATACACTAGGAGTTATCAAGGCTCACAATTAGACTATATTAAAAAAATATAGAAAAAATAGGTATTATTCTCTAGAAGGGACACATGAATCTTCAGTGATGTATCTAGACATCCTAAGGAAGTGATTCTTAAAAACTATACCCTCAACCATTTTAGTGTAGAATGTGTTCCTAAATATGGTCTTCCAATCAATCCTAATTTGGTTACCAAACATTTCCCCTTCAATTCTAAAAAATAATCAATAGTCTTAAGTTTTTTATCCGTCTACCAAAGTTTGTTGGAGATGGAGTCTGATGCAAGCCATAAGAGTGGAGGAATCAAAAAGTCATATTCAAGCTAGCAAGAGCCAATCCTAAGGGCCCAAGGATGGACTCAGTAGCCTAGATCAATCCACACTTTTGTTTGGATTGATCCTGAGCTTTCGGGTATGCACAAAACAGAATCCAACAAACTTTGGATTGATCCGAACAAAATGTTGAATCGATCCAACATTTTGTGCCGATCGATTCAGCACTTGAGAAATTTTCAGAATAAGTTTAGAAAGTCTATAAGAGAGTGGAAATCTACCCAAGTTTGACCTCTATGATGTATATTGTTAAGGAATTGTCAATACCATGACAAAAGAGTGGGTCTAGAGTATTACTTGTATGTAAAGAAAGTACATTTGACAAAGGTTCATCATGTCCAAGAACAAAGATCATGCAAAGTTGTCAAGTTGAAGATGCTTCAACATCACTCAAAAGAGAGCAAGAGAAGGTTTCCAGACTTCATAGGTATATGGTAAAGGTATACATTCTAAAATTCACAAAGACTAACCAAAACTTAGGTTGGAACTAGTAAGAGACATTTCCCTAACCTTAGAAGTAGGTCTTGCAACTTGTTGGAAAATTACAGAGCGAAAAATGCACAAGATAGGCTTTCAGGCACCAATGATCGATCATGGGGTTTTCAATCATAGGAAACCCCATGATCGATCATAGGGTCCTATAATCCATCAGGCTGAATGGATTCTCCACGGGAAAACCCCAAAGCCCCTCCATGATCGATTATAGGAAACCCATGATCGATCATAAAGCTATGACCAATCATGGGATTCCCTATGATTGATCATAAATAGGCTAGATTTTAAAAAAAATCATATTTTTTTGCTATACATCTTTTGTGAAATCTTTAGATCACCTCCCACGACCATTTTTAAGGTTTCTTCAACTCGATAAATGTGTCTTAAAAAGTCTTTAAAAAACAAGAACAAGAACAAGAAAAATCTATGTTTTGAGCAAAAACTTAAGAATCCTTAAGAGGTGTTACTCTGCTGCAATCAAGATCCATTCTTCAATTCTTCCTACACTAGTAATATTCATTAAAAAGCAAAGGATTGGAAGATCATTACGTTCAAGCTTGAAGAACCTTATCAAAAGCTCCAATAGCAAAGCCATGGTTAAAGGTATTTCACAAAGCTTTTGATTTGAATACTTGATCTATTTATCTCCAAGTTTAAATCAGCTATTCTAGTAGCTTTCTCAACTGATCTAAGTTTGTCATCATTCAAATCTATATTTGTGATTGATTAATATAGTTAAATCAGCCTGCTGAGAAGCAACACTCTTAAAGAGAATCAACTCTTGGATTTACTAAGATCTATATAGTTAGAATCAGCTTACTAAGAGGCAAGGAATTTAAAGAGCACTGACTTTTTACATTATTGTGATTCACGTAGTTATATTACCTTATTTAAAGGCATGAATTATTGAGAAATTATTTCTCTAAAACCATCTTATTATATTTATTGCACCTTCACCGAAGAAATTAGGGGTAGTTGATTTGTCCTCTTTGGAGACACAGAGGACTGTTCATACATTTTTCAAAGACACCAAACATAGTGAAGAAAGTTTTTCTAATTAATTTTACTTGTATATTTTTGTAAGAAGGTAATAAAATTAATTGGCTCAGTGAGGAGCTTTTGACAGTGGATGTAGGCACATTTGCCGAAACACTATAAATTTTGTTTATTGTCTCTTATGATTCCCTTACTTTATTTGCCTTGTTTGTTAGCTATATTGCATAAGCATCATTCAATACAATTTTTATTAAATTCATTATCTACAAATTAATAAAAATAGGACAAGAAACCTATTAATTAAAAAGGGATAATCAACTGTAAGAATAACTTAAATATCCTATTCACACCCTCTCTAGGATAGTTGGGACTTAGAATTTCATATATACAACCTCTAAGGTTATAAGAAGGTGAAGAAGAAATAACAACTTGTGGTTTGTGAGAGATTGAGAGAGAACTCTTATAATCTTTCTAAAATAGTGAAGCTTTCTCTATGGCTCCGTGGTTTTTCCCCAACTTGGGGTTTACCATGTAAATCTTGTGTTCTTGTGGTGTGTTTGTGGTTTGATTGTTTTGCTTTGATTATTATTGCTTCTTGTTTGGTTGATTGAAAGACTTTTACTTCAAATCCTCCCCAACAACTAGTATCAGAGCTAAGGTTTTAAAAAAAAAAAACCTATTTCAACAATCTAAGGAAGTTAAAGACTTTGATTTAAGTGGGAACAATGGTGGCACAAGTGGATGAATCCACAAAGTTTGGAATTGAGAAGTTCAATGGTAAAAACTTTAAACTATGGAAGATGCAAATAAAAGATTTATTGTACTAGAGAAATCACTATTGATCTCTAGAAGGAAAAGCAAAGAAATGCAAGACGATGTCAGACGCGGATTAGGAGGTACTTAACAGGAAGGCCCTACGACAATCAAACTCTCTTTAACATCATTGGTTGATTTCAATATTTTAAAGAGAACCACTGAAAATATCATGCTAGCCCTTACACGGATGTATGAGAAACCATCCACATCAAATAAGATATTTTTAATGAAAACGTTGTTGCACATGAAGATGGCTGATAGAGGAACCATTACGGAACACCTAAATGAGTTCAACATCATAAGTTAGTTAACCTTTGTAGCCATCAACTTCGATGATGAAGTTAAAAACTTGTTGATCATATCCTTCTTACCAGAGATTTGGGATGGCCTAGTTATGGCGTTGAGTAATTCCTTAAGTTCAAGCACCCTAAAATTCTATGATATGGTGAGTATACTACTCAGTGAAGAAGTCCACAAAAAGTCAACAACAGAAGCATCATCAAGTGAGAGTGTATTGAATGTAGAAGGAAGAGGAAGAACTATTGACAGATGATAAGACTATGGTAGGTCAAAATCTAAGGGGAAATCTAAGTCAGCAGAGCCACGCATAGAATGCTGGAATTATGGGAAGAAAGGAAACCTTAAGAAGGATTGTTTGGCATAGAAGAAGAAAATAAAGCAAGGTAGCAACAAGGAGAAGGAAGCTTCTATAAATATTGCAGGTGATGTTGCTGAAGACACTTTGATTCCTGCATGAGATTTGAAGTTGGAGTCTTAGGTGTTAGACTCTAGTGCATCCTTCCATGCCACAACAAATAAAGAATATCTCAAGTATTATGTGCAAGGAAACTATGGCAAGGTCTACCTTAGAGACAACAAGTCTTGCAATATAATTTGCAAAGGAAATTTTCGGTTGAACCTACCTACTAGAGGTACATGGTTGAATGGTGTAAATGTAATGCCCCAAAATTTCATCCCTAGACGAGACTCCAAGGTGTTAATTTCTTAACACTCTTTTTCTTCTTCCTTTTACTCAAGACCCTTCATAGCGGAATAATATATAAGCGTTCTTAAATTTTTTTCTTTTCTTTCCTATTAAATCTTTGCATTTTCTTAGATCATTCATTACCATTCAGAAATATAATTGAATATAAACTTCTACCTTAAAATCATCACCATGTACAGTGGAATTAAACTTTTAAATCATGAACATATAGTGAAAGGAAACTAAAATATCCGTATCACTTTCATAAACCTTCTTAAACAATGTTCTCCATAACCAAGACTGAATTCAACTATCTTGTTTTATTAACTAAACACATCCCACTACATGGGTCCATAAACATAAAACTAAAATAAGTAATGTCTAAAAAATAACTAAAAGTAATAAACTAAATTGATGCCAAATATCTGAAACTGAAATAATAAATAAATCCACTAATAAATCTTCACGCCTCTTTGTATCACCATCTACACCATGGCGTCACTTGTTAAAAATATGTTAATCTGAAAAATAATGTGGAAGGGTAAGTTAAGTAATAACATAAAGACTGCAACATAATATGAGTTAAGACTTAGCATGAATATTTTTAAAAACTATACTAAAATGTAACTAAACCAAGATTTCTAAAACATGTTAAAAACTCTTTTATGAAATTTCAAAACTTTTCTTATGTAATGACTTTAAAAACCAAAACTTTTCTTACTTGTCTTTATATTTATCTTATGTTTTTACTTTTACAAATATAACTTATACTTGTCACAGAAAGGCTTATCTTATTCATACAAAATTGTACTTACGAACTCTTAAAGTCCTAACACTTGTTTCACATGTAATCCTCCTAGGATCTTCAAAACGCTAATGTTCACTTAATCATAATCATATAATGATCTCTTAATCCAACCATCTAAATAATCTCATATTCCATTTATCTAATACTTTCAATGTACTTCTTAAGACATAGACTATTCTGGGTTAGGGACTTTCAGCACATGGTGGTTATCTCGCATATAAAACGTGTGAGTGGGTCTCTAAATGGTTCTCACATAAAAACCCTATAAGTGGGTCTTTAAATAGTCTATCTCAAATACAAAACATCTGAGGGGGGTCTCTTAATAATTTCTCCCAGATACAAAACCTTGGAGGGGTCTCTTGATGATCTATCCCAAATACAAAACCCCTGAGGGGGTCCCTTGATAATTTGTCCCATATACAAAACTTCTAAAGTTGTCTCTTGATGGTCTATCCTAGATACAAAAACTCTTAGTGGGTCTTTAATCATATAATCATAAACGATCTCTAATCATATAAACCACAATGGGTTTTTGAATCACATAATCACTAACTTCTTCCTCAAATATAACCATGAAGATCTCTAGGTCATTCATAAACCATAAGAATCACATAACTTCATACTTACCTTCAATAACGATTCTTTATATTGGATTTACATTCAATTCAAAACAAGTCTGATATTCTTATCACAATTAAAACTTAATATGTTGCATAACCTAAAAACTAAACCTAGTGGTAGATTCAAATGACACTTACATAACTAAACATGGTATAACTCACAATCTAACAGTATATGCACTAATACATTATTCTTTTCTTAATAAACTTAACTTTTCAAAACTCTTTTTCTATTTTCAAAACTCATAATCTTATTTTTTAAAAGCTTTCATAATAACCCCATAGTTAAAGCATAAAACAAAACAAGGAATTTCTTGACTCAATTTAAGCACAAACTAAATATGTTTCTTCTTTAAAAATCATGGTTAATCATAGTAAATACTTATGCTTGTAGAAAATCATATATGCCTAATAATCATTTAACAAACTTTAGGAAAATACTAATGTTCTTCTTCTAAACATAATCAAAACATGCTAAACAATTAGTAATCTTGTTTTAAATTATAAAACATATTCATGCATGAAGAAAATTTTTAAATCTCATAACCTTCAAAACTTAGTAGCTAAAATATAGATGTTTTCTAAGAAAACTGAAAGACCGGTTTTAATCTTAGAGGGGGCTGAATAGGATTTATAAATTCTTTTTAATTAATCCACACTTAAAATTCCAATTTAAAACTTCATGATAATTCTTGAAATTCAATGCACTTAAAGATATGTTTCAATTATCATAATTACAAGTGCAATGCAATGACAATTTACAATTTTAATCTTTCAATTAATTTAAGTTTCTAGTTAATGTACTTATGAAAGATCATATAGGAAATGCTAAACATGCCATGTAAAGTAAAACATAATAGACAATTCACACACAACAAGCAAACACAACACAATATTTATAGTGGTTCGACACTTAGGCTTACATCCACATTCAAAGCTTACTACCAAGCTATCAAATTTTATTTAGATTAAAGTACAGTTACAATCAAGGTTAAGATTCTAAAACCTACTACTTGCAAAGGTAAGCTCTACTCTCAGTGTCTCCAGATGGAGCTATGTCAATTCCTGGTGTCTTCAGCGGGAATGGTCTACACCCGGTGTCTTCGACAAGAATGGTCTACATCTAGTGTCTCTAGCAGGTGCTAAGGTCTCAAAGTAAATTTGAAATCAATACAAATTACCTCATAAGGCTTGTGTATTACTTGATGCACATGAATGTGGTTGCTCCTTTGTTGAGCTAGTTTGCAATAACTTCCACCAAGCTCCCAAGATATGTCTTCTTGCTTCTTGGACCTTCATCAAGGGTTTACTTGAGAGTATACCCTCTACTTGCTTCCCTCTTCTTATTTTTCAAGTGTGGAGTACTAGGGAAGCACTTTAATGGCTCATTGATCTTCAATAGATGCTCATAAATGGAGTCTTCTTGGTTGTTGGGAGGATTGAATGTCTTGCTCTCTCAAAAATCACTTCTCTTTATGTTCGGTGTATTTCTGTGTGTTAGTTTGCTCATTTGAGCCTCTCTTATACTTATAGAGGATGAGCATATTCATGCACCCTTGATATGGCATCTCTCCCAATGATAAAAAAATCGCAGACGTTGAATTGAAATTTTTTTTTTTAGAATTTTTGTGATGTCAGATTGATCCACACGAATTTATCCAACATACCTAGATTGATCTGGTGTCTCAATCAAAGACACCCGACCCTTGCCAGATTGATCCGGTAAGTTGCAGATCAATCTATTAAGTGTGGATTAATCCGACACCCCCTCGATCGATCCGGTTCCCCTATTTTTTTGTCATTTTGCCTTGATCCTACTCCAAAAAACTTGGGAACCTATGTAGGTGGCATGGGTTGGTCCACTACGTCATATACAAGTCTT
>JAOXJP010227471.1:0-11297 GCA_025762735.1 Platanus orientalis | reverse complement strand
AATACATATCTTCTCAATTGCACAAATACTTGAATGGGAATGGCATAGACCACCAGACCTCATATGTTGGCACCCCACAACGAAATGGGGTTGCCGAGAGAAAAATAATAGACACCTACTGGAAGTTACAAGAGCTCTTTTTAGGGAATGAATGTTACAAAGACTTTTTGGTTAGAAGCTTTACTCACTACAGCCCACCTTATTAACCGAATGCCCCCTCCCGTGTTCTCAATTTCAAGCCACCTATTGTAGTCCTATGTCCTGATCGTTCCTTTTTTCTTGTTCCTCCAAAGATTTTTGGGTGTGTTTGCTATGTTCATGTTCAGAAGAATGATCGGACTAAATTGGATCCACAGGCAGTAAAGTGTGCAGTTCTGGGATATCCTGCAAATCAAAAGGGCTACAAATGTTACAATCCAACCTCAAGACAAAAGTTCATTTCAATGGATGTCACTTTCTTTGAGTTTGTTCCTTTCTTTTTGTCTTCCAAGGACTCTCTTCAGTGGGGGAGTAGTACAATGAAGAGAGGTCTTCTTGTTTGTCATCTTTCTTGCCAATTCCCAACTCTAGCTATCCCTCAGTTTTTGATAACTTGTCGTCTAAGGATAAAGGAAAGGATTTGCTAATGTATATAAGGAGGCAAAAGGATACGGCAAACACTCCACCACCAGTTGTCTTTTCAGAGTCAGGTAATGTTCCATTGCAATCTGAAAATGAGGATGACCTTCCTATTGCTCTTCAGAAGGGAAAAAGGTCTTGTATTAATCATCTAATTACCAATTCTGTTTCATATAAGTCATTGGACCATTCCTATATGACCTTTGTGAACTCAATTTCCCCTGTATCTGTTCTATCCAATCTAAAAGAGGCCATTTCCCAGAGTTAGGAAAGGGAAGCCATGTGTGAGGAGATGACAGCCCTTACAAAGAATGGGACATGGGAACTTGTCAACCTTCCATTGGAAAAGTAGCTTGTAGAGTGTAAGTGGATTTATATTGTATAATACAAGGCAGATGGATCCATTGAGAGGTATAAGGTGAGATTTGTTGCCAAAGGGTACACCCAAACATATGGTATTGATTACCAAGAAACGTTCGCACCAATAGCAAAGATGAACTTGATTCAAGTATTATTGTCTATTGCAGTTAATAAAGGTTAGCCTCTTTAATAGTTAGATGTGAAAAATGCATTCCTTCATGGTGATCTTCATGAAGAAGTATACATGATTCTTCCTTCAGGTCTTAAAAGTCTAGGTAGTGAAGGTAAAGTTTTTATGTTGAAGAAAGCTCTATACGGGCTCAAACAATCACCAAGGGTGTGGTCTGAATGACTCAGTGAGAGTTTGACAAAGGCAAGTTATAGACAATCCCAAGTTGATCATACCTTATTCACTAAACATACATTGAAGGAGACAATTGCAGTTATTATCTATGTGAATCATATACCGATAACTGGAGATGACCCAGAAGAAGTGCGGCATTTGAAGTCTCATCTTAGTGAAGAGCTTGAGGTGAAAGATTTTGAAGCTTTAAGTAATTTCCAAGGAATTGAAGTTGCCCAGTCAAGGAAGGGTATCTTTATATCCCAAAGGAAGTACATATTAGACTTATTAACAAAGATAGGATTATTAGGAGCAAGACCTGAAGAAACCCCTATTGAAGTCAATCATGGACTTAATGATCAAGATGGTAGACCACTAATCGATGCAAGGCGATAACAGAGGCTGGTTGGAAAGCTCATATATCTTGCCCTTACACGACCTGACATAGCATTTGCGGTTAAAGTGGTAAGCCAATTCATGTATGCACCACAAACACCCCATTTGGAGCCAACCTTTAGAATTCTTAGGTACTTAAAGCTTACCCCAGGGACAGGGAGAGGTCTAATGTTTTCAAAAAATGATCATATGTGAGTTGAAGTGTACACAGATGCAGATTGGGTAGGCTCAGTCACAAACATGCGATCCACTTCAAGGTATTGTTCCTTTGTTGGTGGTAATCTTGTGACATGGAGAAGTAATAAGCAATTCGTGGTAGCAAGATCAAGTGTAGAAAGCTGAATTTTAGTCCATGGCTCAAGGTGTATGTGAAGCACTTTGGTTGTGGACTCTTTTTTATGAAAATGAAAATTATTGCATAAGTTCTTATGAATCTATATTATGACAATAAGGTTGCACCCAATATATCACATAACCTTGTGCAGCATGAACGCATAAAGTATATTGAGAGGGAGTGTTGAAGGGTATAAGGTCTATATTATGACAATAAGGCTACAACCATTATGTGGACTGATTTGCACACCATTTGTTACTATTGAACAACAACTATCATATGTGTTGACCAAAGGGGTCACGAGGATGCGATATCATAACATCATTAGCAAGTTGGGCATGTTCGATATCCATGCGCCAACTTGAGGGGGAGTGTTGAAGGGTATAAAGGTACTCATGTCTACCCAAGGGTAATTTTGGTATGTCATACAATGTACTTCTATATAATAAATTCATATACATATGAGAAGAGATACACTCTCGTACGATTGATGGATCAATATCGTATCTCTCTTTCCTTTTCTTTCTCTCTCCCTATCTCTTACATTGTTTTTCCTCTTCTTCCTCACACATCTCCCTCCATATTACATCTATTAAAATAGTATACACCTATTAGTGCTACATGTAGTGATGGAAGTCAATCATGCAACTCTGAAGACACAACTGCAAGTCCTAAGAAGGGACTCGGAGGTTTTTGGGAGGCACCATTGTCTCTTTCCTAACTTGAATGGGTTTGACCATACAGCTTTGTCTACAATCCATAGGTCCCAAAGTTGCTAATTTGAGTTTATAGAAATCTTGTTTCATGTTGTTGGATAATGTTGATTTGCCAAATATCCCATGGGCTGAAATTTGGTACCACCCTACTCCTTCCAAGGTGAATTTTTTTGTGTGGTAAGTCGTCTTCGAAAAAATCTTAATATGAGATAATCTAAAAAAAGAAGGCTTCCATCTGCCGGATGGGTGCTTGTTCTGTTATGAGGAAGATGAATCTATTTCTCATCTGTTGATTCATTGTAAATACTCATTGGAAGTGTTTATTGGGTTTTTACTCATGAGATATCATTCAAGGATGGAGGTCTACAGCTTTCTCGAAATTGGGGAAAGATTTACGAAGATTGGCTCCTATGGTGGTGATTAGGGCTATTTGGCTTGAAAGGAACAATCGTGTGTTCAACAATTCACCTGAACCAAGCTTGAATGTTTTTCTCAAGATGACTTTATTTTATTTTGGCCAACCCACTATGAAACTTAAGGTTCTGCAAGTAAGACCTCGTTAGTAGATGATTGGGAATCTAGAATACGTTGATTGGCATGTAATTTTGAGTTTGTTGAGTCTGTTGAATCTTTCGGGCCGGGGCCCTTGTCTTTGGTTATGGTGATATTTTCTCTTCTAGCTTAGTTTAGTTTCTTTACTTGTCTTAGTTTGGTCTTCATAGCTTATAGCTTGTATTTGGGATTTTTACCCCCCCCCCCTTATTTCAATGAATACATTCTTTTTACTCATAAAAAATAAAAATAAAAAGAAATAGTCTTCAACAGTAATTAATTTATCCTTTTTTATAAAGAGTTAATCTTTCTATTTGAGAATCTATTAGTTGTTATTAGGAGTCTTTTTCGTAGTAAGGTATATTTTTAGGAATTCAAAAAGTTATAAGCCCATCACGTATCTTGTGGACTTAGTTTTTAGTTGTCAAAATTTGTTCTCTTGACTTAAGTTTATGGTCATAAAAAGGTTTGTTCAGTTACCTATATAAGAAGCCCAAGATCTCACAAATCTTCATGACCCAAATATTGACAAGGTATCAATTTGTGATGGGATTTGTGTTTTTTAAAGCTTTGAATTTTCAATTGCTTATTGGTACTCAAGGTTTGTCTACGATTAGTAATACAGTTTTGTATAAAAATATGGAGATGAAGTGGTGTAAAGCAGAAGTTCATTATTAAATAAAGAGTCTTTGCTTGGTGCAAGTTTTTTTTGTGAGGTGTTGATTCCATACATTTTTTTGGTAGTGCCGACTCCATTAACATTCTTATTCAAGATTAGTACTAACTACAATACTTATTCAAGATTTGAGGACAGATTCTTGTAATCTAATCTCTCCTTATTGCTCTTGATTCTAGTTCTTGATCATTTCTTTTATTCTTGATTTCAATGCCCTAGATCTCTTTTTTTTTTATATAGATACAGAAGAATGTTTTATTAAAAGGTATTGGCACAGCAGAAACAACTCTGAAATTGAGATACAAGCCTAAACCACTCACAATCTATGCAACAAAGAATACCATGGCATAAAAGAGATCAATAATCACACACAAGAAATGATTTTTACATGGCTAAGCCAAGATGGTGGAGATCCCCTCCAAAGTGTTTTTTCATATGGAATTGTTTTCTGGATAAAATTTTTACCCTCAACCATCTACAAAATAGAGGTTGGAATTTGGCTAATAGGTGTCCTATTTGTATGGGGAAGGAGGAATCCGTTCATCATGTTCTCATGCACTGTCTTATGGCTAAAGTGGTGTGGGCGTTTTCCTATATCATCTTAAAATCCCATGGATTTTCCCGAATATGTTCCATGAGATGATTGCAAAGCTGGTGGATCTATGGCTTGGATAGTCTACCCCTATCCATATGGCAAGCTCTACCGGAAGCAATAGGTTGGGGGCTATGGAAGGAAATGAACAATCGGATGTTTGAGGATAAGTACATATCTAAGATAGACCTGGTTACCTATATCTATGATATTCTTTTTGAATGGATATCGATTTGTTTGGAGTTTGAGGAGGATTTGTGGTATGCTATATGGCATGTGGATTCATTGCTATGCTGGCGGGGTGATATTTACAGCTTTTTTTATGGTTTACTTTGTTAGATGTGATCTTGTTTTTCTATTTCCTTATTGTTGTTTTTTCTTTCTAGTGATCCTTTTTGTTTTGTATTTTTTTTTTCTCTCTTTTCAATAAATTTGGCTCGTTATCTCTCAAAAAAAAAAAAAAGCTAAGATGCCGACATCCACAAGTGCCTTCCGTTCTTCACTATAAGAGAAAAGAAAAAGATGAACAAAGTTTTCTTGCTCAAGCTCTCACATCTCATAACCTAGCGAAAAACCCCGTTTCTCTCACTATGAAAGATTCCTAATATAGACCCTAATTCTTCCCCCAAAATTGCATTTTCCTTTTGGGCTCTTTCAGGATTGTTTTCACAATGAGAAAACCTTTTCTTTTCATTTTATTCTTGTGGGGCCCATCTATTAAGGGCCCCCAACTCCAACCAAGTGCCACTCTTTCACGTTAAAGGAGTCCATAATTGGCTAGAAATTTGTCAAACCCAATGATCTACACCTTGGCATGTTTGCAGCCACCTTGAAAATTTCTTATTGAAGTTAGCTCCACCTGTATCTTTGCCAAGACATAAAAAACTTGTAACATGTACACCACACTCCACCATGCCCACATTACGAAACCACATTGGAAAAACTTGCACTTGTCCTTCTTAATAAACTTTATGCCATTTATGAGTAGAACACACATCCACCTCGAACATAAATCATAACATGTTTACTATCACCACAAACAACCATTGCTTTTAAAGAATCACCGCCACACACACCATCGAATCAATTCAGTCTTGACTCCATCCGATTTGATCAATCCGACTTGATCAGAACACAACCAATGCACATTTGTAGGTGCCCTGAGTATGTTGAAATATATTAATCTGTGTATCTCCTAACACCTTAAGATTTTGGGAGAGTTAGTTAACTAACTCTTAACATGGAACCAAAGTCAAGTTAGGTCATGAGTTAGAATCCCCATGGAAGTTAGTATTCTCGTGGACATAGTAGTGCATGTGTGTTCACATGTCGTATGGACTTACACCAAGTTCCCCAAGTGCTCTTAGGAGAGAACAATGTTCCTCTTGAGTGGGGTATTGAAGTATATTATTTCACATATCTCCCAACACCTTAATGTTTTGGGTAAGTCGGTTAATTAATTTTTAAGAGAGTCGACTCGCCTAGTCAACTCTAGAGAAGGACCTTGATCCATCCACTCAAACTGCAAGAATTGTCTCACCATTGTCTGTCACTTGAAAACCTATAACACCTGTCTTTGACCCACTGTGAAAGAGACCCTGCACATGTGCTTGTTATTCCGTGCACCATGTTTTTAGCTCCCCATCGAAGTCAAAAGAATGCCATTAATTATCGTATTCCCCATCAGACAATATAAAACATCACATTTCTCTCCTTTCATCGGTACCAAACAACCACATGTGATTTTCATGGCTTCACCTGCAGTTGAATACCTACAACCCATGGAATCCAATCGACTTAGTGATATTAAATTTTTTCGCATCTTTGAGACATACACCACACCACCCGTAGTATGAACCACTCCATCAAACATCTTAACTTTCACCGTCCCAACACCCATTACGTCAAAAGTGGAGCCGTCATCCAAAGAGACAATACCGGTCTTCTCCTCTTAGAACATATCAAAATATTCTTAAGAGCAAATACGAATAGGAAAATCTGAATCTAATATCCACTAATCATGAGAAAAAGTGTCCATACCTCTTTGGAAACTATGAGAACATCTTCAATGTATTCCTCCTATTCTTCTGCCACTATTGTATTAGGATTGCCACCTTTCATTTTGTCAACACGTTCCAGACAATTCATCTTTATGTGATCATATTCTTTGCAGTGAAAACATTACACCTTGCCCTTTACTCTAAACTTGGACCTACGCCTGTTATTCCCAAAACCCCTCACAAATGACCTTCCTTGCAAATTCTCTACCCAACCAATTAACCCAAAATCTTGACCTCCTTCCAAGATTTGGTCACCTCCTAATTTCATTAGATAAGATCGATGTTGTGACATTTTCTAACCTTACTATTCTTTCCCGAACAAAAACTTACTCACTATACTGTTGTAAGGATCAGGAAGCAAGTAAGGCTTTGTCTTCTGCTTCAACCTTAACATCAACTTTGTGCTATTGATCCAAGAATTAGTTGAACACGCTTAAGTATTATGATAGATTTTCACATTCCTCCATCTTTAGCCCATACAATTGACACTTTAGATATAATTTGTTGGTGAGACTCTTTCCCATGTAGAGTTTCTCTAACTTCTCCCATAAAAGCAATGTCGAATCCTCTTCTATAACATTAAATAAAACATTATCTGCAAGACAAAGATGAATTATGCTGGCTGTCATCATCTCTATGTCTTGCCAATCATCATCATCCATCACCTTGGACTTACCAATATTTCTCTGCAACGCCTTGTACAAACCCTGCTATAGTAATAAATCCTTCACCCTTTTTTGCCAACGAGTGACATCAAATTTCTCCACAAAGAATTGACTAGTGGAAGCCTTTATTGTTTTTGTTTATTTATAAAGTAACCATATTGAATAAAAAAAATTCTTTTACTCACCGAGGTTTATTCCTCTTCCTCTCAAACATAATCCGGAAGCTCAGATACCAATTGTTGGCGCAGTGAAAATAGCCCTGATATTCCATGTGATGAGATACAGTCCTTTAAACCACTCACCATCTATGCAATAAAGAATACCACAGTATATATATATATATATATATATATATATATATATATATCAAAAATAACACACAAGAAGTGGATTTTTATGTGGTTCGGCCTAGATGCTTACGTCCACGGGTGCCATACATTTTTCACTATATGAGAAATGTAAAAGATTACAATGCTTTCTCACTCAAGCATTCACCCTGAAACCAAAGCCCTTAACCTTATTTACACCATTCTCCCTCACTTCTCCCAACCCTATGAAAAATCTTATTTCTCTCACTATGAAAGATCTCTAATAAAGACCCTAATTCTTCCTCATGTAAAATTGTCATTTTCTTCTAGGCTCTTTTAGGGATATTATTGCAATAAGAAATCCCTTTCTTTTTTATTTTATTCTTGTGAATCCACAAAAACTAAAAACAAATTTAGAAGATGGAAAGAACCCCAAAAGGGAAATTTTGGAATTACAGGTCATAATTTGTGAAATGACCAAAATACCCATGTTCGTGCATCAGAAAAATTTGCATCTTTACAGGCAAAAACTTAGGTCTATTGTGAGTTTATATAACAAATTTCAAGTATTTTTTTATCACTCTAGGAATACAAACTTATAAAAAAATCACTATAGTGAATTTTAGTAACAAAACTAGAAAATAGTGTATGAAAATTTGTTCAAGAAGTTGAGTAAAACAGAGAGGAATCAAAAGGATTTTTAGGGGTTAGAAGGGGGACACGTGGGGGAGAAAAGCCCTAAAAGTAAAGTGGGGAAAAGGGGACTATAGGGTGGGTCGATTTCAAGGGTTTCTGAACTAGAAATTTTCTAATAAAGATAAACAACAAACTCCAAAAGAAGCACTAAAGATTCAGAATTTTAACATTAGATTAATAATGAAGTTTCTGAAATTTAAAGAAGAAGAAGGTGAAGGGAAAAAACTGACCAAACAGAGAAGAAAACTCTCTCTTTTCGATGTCTGAGATTAAACTATAAGTTACTCTCCAAGATCCAGTCTTGATCTTCTTATACAGCAAATTTCTTTAAGGCCCAGATTTGAATCTTTTGATATGTATGGTGATGCAGCAAGGAATGGATGGAGAAATAGAAAGGAAGAACAAGGAGAATAATAAGATTGATGAGATAGAAGAAGAAGAAAGGAAGTAGAAGAAGAATAGAAGAAAGAGATTAGACAAAGAAGAGAGGGAGAGAACCTAGGGAGCCCATGGCTACACCATAGGAAAGGAGGGGATTGGCATGGATAAAACCCAAGAACAACACTCAATTTCTTTCAATAATCCTTAAACAAAATAGACTCCTAAAACAACTAGGACTCCTTGTAACTGAGGACTTCCTATCATTTAAAACTACTAAATCCTACTTCTACTAGGCTATTGATCAGCACATGTGCGAGGGCCCCACATGTTGACTTAAAGACTCAAATAAGTCCAAAACTCTTAGCTGTCAACCTACACTAAAATCCCCAATTTGGCCCTTGGCTCCCAGCCTTATTACATAAATACTCTCTACTAAAAAAACCCAAAATAACCCTTGGCACTAATGGCCTTATTATAATTAACCCCAACCACCCAATATACTCTAATTAACCCACATAAAACATAAAACTTGAATTTGACCCTCTTGTGTTGGGGGTACATACAAGAGCCACTTTATGTTGTCCACATCATTCTTCCAGTCCCATGGTGGGGAGAAATTCAACCTCGAATTTTGATGTGGCTACTCTCCATCACAATTCCTACTTAAAGATATAGTTGGACTTTACAAAAGTGGTGGCGACTATAGTGGAGGACCAAGTATTGATTTCTAGCATAAACCCGATCGCCTGTGTCTCTTCATTGTCTAGGGCCTGGGCTTCTTCCGGACTTCAGTCTTGGACTCAAATGTTGAAGATGGAACATCCTGCTGACTCTTGGAGTTTGACTTTGGAGCTAGAACTGAAAAAGATGTAAGAAGATCATGGGCTGATGTTAAAGAAAAAATGCAGCAATTAGAGCTCGGTCTGCCTCTTATTCCTCTTTGAACATTTCCCGTTCAGCTTTATACTCATACTCTTCATTCTTTTTCAACCAGGCACAACATGCAAGAAATAGAAACTTTTCCCGTTGTTTTTTTATTTCCTGAAATTGATGTTGGAGAATTTCAATTTGCCGTTGGAGAATCATGCGGTGCCACCTGTCAAACCAAATTTTTTGCCTTTCACGATAGAGAGCCCCTTCCACTTGATTAAGTTCAGATCTAACGCGATCTTCTGATAGATAATTCAGCCCTTCCTCATATGTTGGAAAATTTAGACGATCTTCATAAATTTCCTGATAAAAATATGGACTCTTGTAAATATCCATAGGATGAACAACCCACCAACAATCTGTAGGAACTCAATTGGATGGGAACACAACTAGAACCTAACTCTGATACCAAAATTGATGTAGGATATCCCCAAGATATGATACCACGAAAACTAAAAACAAATTTAGAAGATGGGAAGAACCCCAAAATGGCAATTATGGAATTACAGGTCAATATTCATGAAATAACCAAAATACCCCTATTCGTGCGTCAAAAAAATATGCAGCTTTACAGGCAAAAACTTAGGTCTATTGTGAGTCTATATACCAAATTTCAAGTATTTATGAACAATCTGGGTATATAAACTTATAAAAAAATCAAACTGTAGTGAACTTTAGCAAGAAAACTAGAAAACAGTGTATGAAAATTTGATCAAGAAGTTGACTAAATCAAAGGGGAATCAAAAATATTTTTAGGGGTTAGAAGGGGGACACATGGGGGAGAAAACCCTAAAAATAGAGTGAGAAAAAGCGGACTATAGGGTGGGCCAATTTCAAGGGTTTTTGACCCAGGAAGTTTGTAATAAAGATAAAGAACAAACTCTAAAAGAAGCACTAAAGATTTGGGATTTAAAAAACAGACCAATAATGGTGTTTCTGAAATTTAAAGGAGAAGGTGTGGGGAAAAAAGTGACCAAACAGAGAAGAAAACCCTTTCTTTTGATGCCTGCGATTGGACTATAAGTTGCTCTCTAAGATCCAATCTTGATCCTCTTATTGATGAGGGCACCATGGCCAAGAGAGAGAGAGATTGATAGAATTGGGGTTTCTTTATGTTTTAGTTTAGTTGTTTTATTTTTTTTACACTTAGTTATGTTTCATGTAGAGGGGGTATAGAGTTTTGAGGGTAATTTGATCCAGAATTGTCTGAAAATGGAGTTTTATGTCTTTTATTGAGTGGAGGGGTATATTTTGTAATTTTATTATTTCTTTTTTAGGGTATTTTGGTCCAGAGGACCACATTTTATATAACCCTGGCCATGGGTAGCTCTATAAAAGCTACCCCACACCCCTTTCTTTCAATCATGCAATAAGAATTCAAGTTTTGAAGTGTTTGGCTCTCTTCTTTTCTTTGACGTGAAGAACCAGCAACCAAAACCCTTGAATGGGACTTGGTTTCCACCAAGTTTAACGCCGTTGGTGGAGGCCAACCCCTTCCCCTTGGGTTAAAGGTTCATCCCTCTTCTTTCACTTCTTCTTCTTCTAATTTTCTACAGGCTTTGTTTTGTGCTGAAGCTGCTACTCTTGCAAGAGATTCGATACTAGCTCAGATCCTTCTCCTTGAGTTCTTGACCAAGACAACACTCCCAGAGTACTCCCAAGGCAGGGGC
>JAOXJP010227470.1:0-11297 GCA_025762735.1 Platanus orientalis | reverse complement strand
CGTTTGGTATGTATGAATCAGTAGATTTTGAAGTAATTTTAAAAATATACCAATAAATATTTATAATGAATTAGAGATTAATCCTTATGGATTTAGAAAACTCTTGAAGTCTAGTTTCCAACAAAAAAAAACGGTGATTAAATCTGAGTTTTGTAGATAAAGTTATAACCATTTTTCCATTGGGTGTTTGTGCTGAAAAAATTCTGACGGAATGCCATCATCAAAGTGGAAAATTCCGTACAATAACAATTTTTACAAAATTTTAAAATCTTTTTCACTAGAGACCTACCTAAACATGAAATTGAAAAGTAAGGTTGTTATTTAGGCTTATGAAAACATATAGACTCATAAGAAATATGATATTTTGAAGAAGTTTTGTAAGAATGGAGATTTTGAAGAGAAAGGAAGAGGAAAAACTAGGTTTTACAAATATTCTGAAGAACAAACCTTGTAAGGAATTTTGCATAAACCAAGATGTAGAGGACACTAAACTAACTTCGTTTTTGAATTCCATAAGTTCTTAAAACCAATCCAAATTTGCTTTGCAAAGATTATTCTGGTTATTGAATGGATTTTCAACCGTTCTTTACTAGTTTTGAATTGTTTTCAAATAAAATAAATTATTTTATAAATTCTGAGGTTTTATATTGTTTAAGTTCATATTCTACATGTTAAGGATTGTTTTGCTACAAGATTTTATCCATTTTAAGTTCTAAAATCATTAATTTTAAAAAGGTATTTTTTGTTTTCAATAACATAAGTACTTTTAGTTTTGATAATTGTTTTCATAGGATCATAAAGACCATTCTCTTAAATTGTAAAGAATTGTAAGTGTTTATATGATTGGTTTATGATTTGAATGTGATATATTCTTCATGATTAATGTAAAAATCTGATTGTTCCATATAGGGCTATCAATTATCCACCTAAGCATCCAAATCCGATTCAATTAAAGCAAATTCGGATGCTCATATATCCGACTCCGTTTAAAATCCGATCCGATTATTAAACGAACTGAAATTGGATGCATACACATCCGATCCAATTAAAATCCGACCCATTAAATACTATACTTATACATAATTATATATATGTGCTAAATCCAACTAACCGGATATCCG
This sequence comes from Platanus orientalis, assembly GCA_025762735.1. Classification (NCBI taxonomy): domain Eukaryota; kingdom Viridiplantae; phylum Streptophyta; class Magnoliopsida; order Proteales; family Platanaceae; genus Platanus; species Platanus orientalis. Next base: position 10,176 of record JAOXJP010227470.1, on the reverse strand, counting down.
AATTTGCATCCGAAATCCGATTATGTAATCGAATTCGAATTCGAATTCATTTATTAAACATCCGACGGATATCCGATCGGATATCAGATGCACATAAATTTAATCAGATTGGATATCGGATGTACATATATCCGATTTGAATCCGCTCCGTTTACAGCCCTAGGGTGAGATAATGAAGCTCATCACATCTTCCATCCGGCGGGCTAGAACTTTAGTCAATAGTTTATAGAAACTATTTAGCAGGCTGATAGGGTGGAAGTCCTTAACCTCCGTAGGGCCATTCTTCTTCAAAATGAGGGAGATGAAAGAAAAGTTTAGACTTCTACATAAAAGAGCCATCAACCTGGAACTCATAGAAAGCCTTTATAACCTCCTCCCCCATGACATCCCAGAATTTCGTTTAAAAACACATCGGGAAGCCATTAGGCTAGGGGCCTTGACCTCTTTCAGATCCTCCTTTACTTCCTGTTCTAAGAATGGTCTTTCCAACCAATCGCTCCACTCCCCCAGCACCTTATTAAAGTCTAGGCCATTTATCCTAGGTCTGTTGACAAAAGGTTCTGCAAACAAATCCTTGTAGAACTTAGAGATCACCTTAAAGATAGCAGCACAACTAGTCACCCATCTCCCATTATCTTGCAGCCCTAGAATGCTATTCTTTCTCTTGCGATTGTTGGCAGTCCGATGGAAGAAACTTGCATTTCTATAGCCAAACTTTAACCATGAGATCCTTGATTTTTGCTTCCACGAAATTTCTTCCATCCACAACCAAGATAGATAGGTTTTCCTCATATTTTCCCTTATTAATTGTACACTCTTTGTTGTTTACCTATTATTAGTAATCACTTATTCACCTATCATTTTCATTTCATTTCCTAGTCATTTCTTAGTATTATTTCTAATGGTTAGAGGTTACTTCCAAATTGCACTTTACTATCTTTTTGATTGCTTCTTTATCGCTTTCCTACTTGCTCTTCGGATGATTTTTAATTGTTGCTTGCTACATTTTCCCAAGGATTTAATGAGCCTCACTTCTCACTACTCATTTTCACTTCTTTCTCAGGTAATTATGATCTCAACATCTGGATCTCAGCTCCGCATTTTATGTATGTGTAGTTTCTTGAATGTCCAACATTTTGCTCCTAAAACAAGCATGGTCTTATAGCCATCTTATGAAATTTTCCTTTCGATCTTTAATAGTTTAATGGTATGAATCAATCATACAACACTCTAGAAGCACATCCACCCCATTCTAATTCTATGGGTAACAATCCTATTAATGGAGAAAATGGTCACTCTAGGGTATCTATTGGTCATCAATTTTAACTACTGCTCATTCCTACTCCTATTTTTACTAAATTTGCACTTTATATATTCATTCAACTTGTCTTGAAACCTTTTAATTCTAAAAACCCCTCTATAGTTCTAACTTGGAATTTACCCCCTGTAATCTCATCAATCAAATTATATCACTAACAAACAACATACACCATACGACCTCCTTTTGCATATGCCTATTAAACTTATCAATTGCCAATGCAAAAAGAGACAAGGGCTTAACATAATAGTGGCTATCAAATGCAAGCCTCATAATAAAAAGATACAGTTAACTTGAAAAGAAAAAGAAAACATATAGTTATTCTGCAAGAAATTGTATCACAACTTGTACAGACCAAGCACGAAGTAGGATGATACTCATCATCTGGTTCTCTGGAAAATTTAACCAAGTTGACCCCTTGATGCAGTACAAGCTAGAAGGTTTCATTTGAACAATTTATCAAACACTCTACTGCAAAATCTGAGCATAGTTCATGTATCCATGCATGTATGTTGACTTCAACAACATACAATCAGTGGAAACCTCTCTAATATCTACTAAAGAACCCAATCAACTGGTATATGGGCTTCCAGATGTAAGAGACAGAATGGGTTTCAAAAGAACTAAAAACTCATGCATATATGCCTAATTGCAAGTCCAAAAAAATATGGGTTTTGAATTTTAAGAAGTTTAGACCATGGGATGGGGATTTCATGCAGCCTTAGAGTGTTAGAATGGATGTTGAAGCAAAGTGATTATCTCGTATTATGGGTTGCTTGAAAATTTCTGGGCAGTGTGTTTTGAAGTTTCAAAAGGGTTTTGTGAAATTTTCAGGTTTTATGGGTTGACCGATTGCTAGAGGAGAGGTTTGGGATTGATGGAGGTTGGATTTATGTAGAGGAGGAAGAGAAAGGTTGACCCGTTGATGTAGGGATGTGTAAGGGAATGGTGGCTTTGAAGATTAAAACTTATAGAGGTGTATGGATGAAGATGGAAGTATAGATAATGGTCTTACAACAAAGGGTTTGAAGAAAACCAGAAAATATAAAAAAGAAGAAAAAGAAGAAGAAGAAAGAGAAGGATACCTTATGAGGAAATCACCAACCAAGGTTCCAATACCTGGCATCAAAGCTTGGAAGAAAAAGGAACTCCACTCATTTAGAGAGAAACCTAGAACATTTTCATTGTATTTTTTTATTCATTCATTAAAAGTTTTAGTATAAAATGTAGGGGCTGTTTTATAAGCCGAAACCCCCTTAATTCAATCTTTGCCGTCAAACACAAATTATTCTCTCCCCTCAAATCATATGGAAGAGATTTCTCCCTAGAAAAACCCTATTTTGAAGTTAGTCATAACTTTGTCCTATATAAAAAACTAAAATTTCATCCATGTCCTATCTCTAATAACTAATAAAATATAAACTAAGACAATAAAACTTTAATAAATGGACTCAAAAATAAACTAAAGACTATAATGTGTCTTCTATATGCCTTTTTGTTTGTCTTCATGTGTGGACCCCACTAGACCCATGTGTGGGTCCCACCTTGCTTGCCATGTCCTCATCAAATCCCTCTTATTCGAAAAAACTCAACCTCGAGTTTTACAGAAGGAAATAATCAGCATGATGTGAGAACTCGTACTAATCATCCATGAACCATATTCCCCAACTATCAAATTGTAATGCAACCCCGTCTTCTTGCAAGTAGCTGTTATAAGATAGACCTTAGAGTAAATAACTGTCACTTGATAAACAACCTATAATGGAAACACCTCATAATACTCATGCTGCTAAACATGCACTGAAGTAACAATCCCAAGAACCATCACAGAGTCGGGAACTGATATAGCAGTGAAGATGGGCTAAATCTCACTCTGAACTAGACTTGGAATATCATCAAGTGACTGATCACAAATTGGGACAACAAAGAAGCACTCATCAGTAGACGTCACTAGCTCTTCAAATTGATCATCTCTAGTCACTTCAGTCTATTCCACACTACTGTCTTTATCTGTAGTCTTGGTGTCAGTTTTTTGTACTTTCATATCATGCTTCTCTTCCATAATTTGTAGTTCATCATCACGTACCACAAACTCAGGTGTAAAATCAACTACTTTTGCATTCTTTTGCTGAGTGGGAAGTAAAAGCTTATCAAAGTTTGCCTATATCCTATTCATTCTTTCCAGGAAGTCATCACACGTAGAAGAAAAACTGTCTACCCTTCTTGTAATATCAGTAGGCACCTTCTTATTTGACAAATCTAAAAGAAGTGGTCCCATATCAAAAGACCTAACTTGGAACTAATAACATATTCAACCATTACAAATCCGAAGAATATTATATACCCTATTAAAATTAGCTTTCCTCTCATTTGACCACGTCCTTCATAGAATCACTGGATGATCCGTTGAAAGGCCTTTGTCAAAGAAACACTTGGCACCACCAATAAATTCTCCTCACTTAAACTAAACAATACAGTGGTCATCTCTATAAAAACAAGATGATCTAGCCTCTGGATGTACAGATAATCTTATAGCCAAACGAAGAGATATGTAGTTGTCCTCATAATGATCACTAAGTATGATCTGATAATTTGCCCATGTGAGAAAGTAAAGGGGTGCTCAACTGTGTAACTCATAGTTCTTTTACATCAGCAAACAAAAGAGTAACAACTTCATTTGGAGTATCTTAGACAATAAGACATGGTTCTAATTAACCAAATTCAGCACTTGTACATCTCAATGTAATCTTTCCATTAACAGCCCGCAACACAAGTAACTGGGGAACAATCTCTGCGAGATCTGGTACAGCCACAAGTTTAGGGTGATTATTTTCTAACCAATGTAGTCCTTCACATACCAACCAGCAGCCATATAAGAACCAACTCAGCCAGCAACATACACCAACAACCCGCTATAAACTGGCCAGCAGCAAGTATCTCTGTGTTGATTTGGGGCTCACATACTCAGGTGGATGTAATATAAGAACCACACCAAACTAAAGTGCTTCAGATCAGCACTCCTTCAAGAACTTGAAAAGGCTGTATATATAGGTAAACCGACAGTTCTTGGGATTTCAATAGGTGTTGTAAGTGGCTTCGAATGAGGTAAGTCAAGGGCTGAAATTTGGGCAACAGAAAACTGGTTTAGGAGGGGATATCAGGGATTGAAAAACAACATGGGAGATATTGACACCACTTACAGATTCAGGTCAAGACAGATTATAAAAATATGCCTTAGAGGACTGAAATCTGGGACTGTTTTAACAGGGGTTTAAAGAGGTCTATAAACAGTTACATTGGATGGTTAGCAGGTGCTGAAATTAACCTGGAATTAGGGTATTGTAACAGGTTCACAAGGCTCAAGCTATAACAAATGGATATTATGGGTATTCATGAGAGCCAAAACAAGTCTGATCATATGTTAAATGGAAGACTTTAACAGCAGGGTATTGTATACCAAAGAATAGCTAATATGGTTCAGCACTTTGTTCAAACAGAGGCAGGTCAATGGGTTTGCTTAGGTTCTAACTGGGTATAACCAGTGAGTTATCAAAAAGATTCAGTAGATTAGTGATAACACCGCAGGCTATATACATAATTTTAAATCCAAGCTTACCCAGGTATCACAACCAGTAATGGTTTCAAAGATTGGATGATCCGGATTGCGATCATCCAGGTCCGGTCCGATCTAGGCCTATAGATCGCGATCCCAGCCCTGGATCGTCTGATCCGGGACAAGATCGTTCCTGATCATCCGATCCAGGATTGGGATTGGATGATCCAAAAAAAAAAACCTAAAAATTAGTTTTTTTTATTTTTTTTGTTTCTTCAAGAGTGTACAAACCCTTCCCTAATTCTCTATAAATATTCCTAAAAGTTTTGAAATAACATATAAGAGGTAAACCTCATTGTCTTATGACGATCAATAAATTTATTACATATTCTAAGAGGGGGCTAGTCTAACCCCCCTTGGAACCCCCCTACATTGATAGTGGGAGGCAAACCCTCCCACCACCCTTATAATAGAATGCTAGATTAAACTTCACCAATCCATTGGCTAGAATAATAAATCATGTATTATTTTATTATTTTATTTTTGTTTATATGATTTTGTACATAGTTTAGTTTTTATGCATCGATATATATAATAATATTGGATGTTTGGTTATACAAACAACAATCTTGAACTTATATGAACCTCATAACCTTGCTCATACATGTATGATGCACTTAACATGGCTACAATTATGTTCATCATTATTTATTTATTATTGTATTTGTATATGGTTTGGTTTTTCTACACTAGAAGTAATCATATTGGATGTTTGATTATGAAAAGTTCAATCTTGATCTTGATAAATATACATGCTCGTAATAGTGTTTATTCATGTATGCTGCACCAAACATACCTAAAGTTGAGTTTTTTCATTCAAACTTTTCATAAAAAGAATTATAAGAATATTAGAAAATTTTCAGATTTTTTTTTTCCAGAAATTTTTGGCTTTGGATCAGATTTGGACCGAACGATTCACATATGGATCACCGATCCACGATCCAATCCGATCCCGGATCGGTTTTGGGCCTAGACGATCCAGTCCAATGATCCAAGTTTTTAAACCATGCAACCAGCCCAATATTGGGATTGATTTAGATAAGAACTCCAGGTAACTTGAGGCTTCAGTTTACCTCTTGATCAATCAGAACATCAATCAGGAGTGCTGCAGGCTTCTCAGACCAGAAAATTGACTCTTTACCACTTGAGCTGATATGGACTATCAACCAGCAGCTACTACAAGTCATAAGGCCAATAAACCTTCACTCCACAACCACCTGAATTCATAAATCTCCAATGCTCTGCTGCCGCCATGTGCAAACCTGTGTGGTAATCATATAACAGCCACCTCTGTTGTTACACAGGCTCTGTGGTGATGTGTCTTCAGTAAGGATTACCCCCAGCAGCAATACAAGTATGAGACACAGCCATATAGGGAGTAGTTCACTATAGGAGATTCTCCAGAATTCAGAAAACTAAAAAAAAAAACTTCTTAAGGTACTGCCACAGGTTTGATAATCAAAGAATACCACCATAGGAATTAACTCCAGTGAAGAAATATCACTCCTAGGTTGCCGTTTGAAGTAATGTAAATGGGATTGATATTTCTGATATAAAATAGATGAAAGGCTTCTGTATCAGATGTGCTGTAAAGCTCAGGAAGTAACGAATTCAAATTTTAAACAGAAAACTTCAGAGAGCCTTCAGACTTCATAGCTGCAAGGTATAGATAAAATGTCTACCAATTTATTCCCAAGGACTCCAATTAAGTAGGATTAATTGGAACCTGGCTCTGATACCAAATTTGATGTAGTACAAGCTAGAAGGTTTCATTTAAACAATTTGTCAAACACCTCTATTACAAAATGTTAGCATAGTTCATGTATCCATGCATGTGTGTTGACTTCAACAACATATAATCAGTGGAAACCTCTTTAATGTATACTTAAGAACCCAATCAACAGGTATATGGGCTTCCAGATGTAAGAGAAAGTGGGTTTCAAAAGAACTAAAAGCTCATGCATATATGCCTAACTGCAAGTCCAAAAAAATAAGGGTTTTCAATTTTAAGAAGTTTAGACCATGGGATGGGGAGTTCATATAGCCGCAGGTGCTAGAATGGATGTTCTTGAAGCAAAGTGATTATCTCGTGTTATGGGTTGCTTGAAAATTTCTGGGCAGTGTATTTTGAAGTTTTGAAAGGGTTTTGTGAAATTTTCAGGTTTTAGAGGTTGACCGATTGCTAGAGGAGAGGTTTGGGATTGATGGAGGTTGGATCTATGTAAAGGAGGAAGAGAAAGGTTGACCAGATGGTGTATGGATGTGTAGGAATGGTGGCTTTGAATATTAAAACTTATGGAGGTGTATGGATGAAGATGGAAGTGTAGAGAATGGTTTTACAACAAAGGGTTTGAAGAAAACCAGAAAAATTATAAAAAAGAAGAAGAAGAAGAAGAAACAGAAGGATACCTTATGAGGAAATCACTAACCTCATTGCCTTGGAAATCACCAACTAAGGTTCCAATACCTGGAATCAAAGCTTAGAAGAAGAAGCAACTCCACTTGTTTAGAGAGAAACCCAAAAAAATTTCTTTGTATTCTTTCATTCAATCATTAAAAAATTTAGTACAAAACGTAGAGGCTGTTTAATAGTCAAAACCCCCTAATTCAATCCTAGCCGTCAAACACAAATTACACTCTCTCCTCAAATTGTGTGGAAGAGATATCACCCAGTAAAAACCCTATTTTGAAATTAGTTACAACTTTGTCCTATATAAAAAGCTAAAATTCCATCTATGTCCTATCTCTAATAACTAGTAAAATATAAACTAAGACAATAAAACTTTAATAAATGGATTCAAAACTAAACCAAAGACTCTATAATGTGTCTTCATGTGTGTCTTCCATGTGGCTTCTTGCTTGTCTTCACGAGTAGACCCCACTAGACCCATGTGTGGGTCTCACCTTGCTTGCCAAGTCCTCATCACCCCTTGATGCAGAGAATCCTACAAATCACATATGTCCTAAAGTCAACAAAAAAAGGGTCCATATCCCTATTCTCCTCCATTTCTTTCCTAAGAGAATCTAACTTGGTTGAAATCTCCCCTTATGCACAAGGGACAATCCCAATGAGTACACACAACCTCCAACTCCTCAATGAAGGTTCTAAACATGATGATGAATCATAAATTCCTGAAAGGATCCACTCCATATTGTCTCCTCTCAATTGTATTTGAGGGCCACCAAATAAGAACTTAACTTCAAGTCCAAGCATCCAATCTTATATCCAAACTATGAGGATTCCTCGTGTTCCCACAGCCTAAAAAGACACCTACTCCATACTCCTAACACCACAAATCTCCATACTAGTGTTTCTATCCCAGCTATCTAGTTTGCAATGTGATCATGATCAAGCCTGCCCTCTTACTTCTAATCATTTCCTTGATGGCTCTTCTTTTATCCCTACAACCAAGACCCCTCACACTCCAAGATAAGATAGGTGCTTGCAATTATAACAGCTTCATGATTCCCTTGTTATCCTAGCTGACACGTTAGCAGATGAAGTGCCATAAAAGTCCTACCAACAAGTTTGCTAAGCAATAGGCAAGGTGTGCCGCACTTTAAAAAAATAAATAGATTGGTTAAATAGGTTTAGGACCTTCTCTCTTTTAAAATCTATATCAAAAAGAGTATAAATGAGTGAACTTGAGTTTTCATAGACAACTGGGCGCATGCTTGAGACATTTTCAAGATAGCCAAGCTCTTAAATTAGTACACCAAAAATTAAATCATAGTAAGTGCTTAATATTCTTCTATGTTCCATAAAGTATGGAAATTCTACTCATCTTAATGAGCCCTGGGTCTTTCCGGACAGTTTTAGGGCTGTAATCTCTGGTAGGTGGATAAGAGGTTCGGGAGGAATTCCCAAAGTCATCTAGAGATATCTCCCGGAGGCTATTTGTTGTTATACATGGAAAGAAAGAAATAAAACAGTCTATGAGAGCAAGGTTCTTGGTTGGGAGAGTTTGATTGTTGTGAAGGAATGGGATTCTATGTAGGGAATGGGAACTTGATTGCTCCTAGGTGCCTCTGGTTTTGGTTCCTTTTCTTTTTGTTCAACTCTTTTTTTTTTTTTTTGTTTGTTTGTTTTGTTGTCTTTCACCTCCCCAGTGAATCAACTGTTTTTTTTTTTATTATATATTTTTGCCTTTTTAATGAATGAAATAGATACTTTTAACTCCATTCCTTTTAGAAAGAAGTCGAGCAACCGAATAGGAAATTTCATGGTAGGTACAACTTACAGCTCTTTTAGCTACTTAGTTACCACTCATACCACAACACTGTTATCACTATTCAGACTACACAATACCACCAACAAAATTGTAGAAGCACCACCCTTCACAACACTATTATCACTAAGCAGATTACATAGTACCATAAATAGAATTGTAGAAGCACCATCCTTCACGGCACTATTATCACTATATAGATAAAACAATTACATATATTTATATGCCCAATTTTACTTTAGTCAATGCATGACCTCTAAAGGCAATGATGTGTTTCTAGGAAAGAGAACTTGGCTCAGTCTGAAGAAAAAAACCAAGGTGGGAGAGTAGCCCCTTGTTGGGACGCCCAGAACCGGATAATATCGTTGTCAAAGGGGTTAGGTTGTCACAATATAAACTCTGTCATGTGGTTAGATAGTAGTTAAAACACTTATAATTTATTATCATGCATAGCATTGCATAGCATACATACATTGATAGTAGTTGAAGCACTTGTAATTCATCATAATGCATAGTATTGCATAACATATATATATATATATTCTAACAATGCAAACTGAAAAGGGGACACTTCTCTATAAAGATCTTAAAAAGAAAAGGAAAAAAATGGTGCTTCCTTAAAAAAACATAAAAAGAAAAAAGGGATGATGTAGGATATGTCTTGAGAAGAGAAATTAAACATAGAAAAAGGATAAAGAAGAGGGAAGAAAAGAGAAGATAAGAAGGAGAAAGAGAAGAGATAGAGGGTAGAATACTCACCTCATGTGAGAGGTTGAGAGAAAACTTGGGATGCCACACCCATTTCAACACACCTGTGTCTTCTTTTCAAATTATCATCTTCAACTGATTTACATTGATCTAATGTGGCCTTTAAATAGGCATTACATGAAAAATAAAATAAAATAAAATCCTAGACTCAAGATCTACTAACAAAATAAACTTGCTAAATAATAAAAGACTTCTAAAAAAAATGAATCTCAATTGGCACAATATTTGGCTTCTTGGCCAAGTTATTG
>JAOXJP010227469.1:0-11297 GCA_025762735.1 Platanus orientalis | reverse complement strand
GAGGTGGTGCCCTCCCCCCATTGGGGTCTTCAAGCTGAATTTTGATGGGTCTTCTTTTGGTAACCCAGGCCCTAGTGAATTTGGTTGTGTTATCCGGGATTCTGAAGGGGAGGTCATTAGAACCATTGCGGGACCATTTGGTATGGCAAATTCTTCTAAAGCTGAGGTTATGGGGCTCCTAACGGGCTTTCGGGAAATTCGAGACCTCAATTTGAATGGTTCTCTCATTGAAGGAGATTCCAAGGTGGTGATAAGGTGTGGGAAGGGTGGTTCGCTAGGTTATTGGAAGTACGCTCACCTTATTCATGAAATTGTTGAGCTGGTGTGCCTTTTGAATGTTAAGTTGAGTCATATTCCAAGGGCTCAAAATGAGATCGCGGATAGCTTAGCTAAATGGGGGTCCAACCTTGGGACTATTGTTAGATCCAATGTAGCCCTAGATTTTTTGGTTTAGGCCCGTGTGGCCTGTTGTTGTTGTTTTGCTTTCTTGCCTCTTCTCAATAAAATCGTTATTTATCCAAAAAAAAAAAATCAAGAATCCAATTTGGCTACCCTGTTTTTGAAAATTGATTTTAGAAACTTTTTTTGTTTTTGTTTTTTGAGAGTTAATTTTACAATCCAAAATTAGAATCCTGTTTAGTAGAACACTGTTCAGGAACGATTATTCAACCGAAAAAGAAGATAAGATACCCAAAATGCTATTACTAAGGACATTATATTACCAAAAGAACAATAGGGGTATCATATTACCCAACCATACATGGGACATCAAATTTGTTAGATGGACCCTAAATCATGCTAGTGAGCCCTAATTCATAATATTTCATCTAAAGTTTTTTACCAAAACAATTAAAAAATACAATGGCCACAATAATAAAACATGTTTGTCTAGATCCTAATTCCTTTTCCATGGTAGAGTTGCAGTTGCACCTCCAACTCCAACCTCGCTCATCTATCACAGCAACTATTATGGCACATCCCCATATGGATCTTCATCGTCATCTTCATCATCACTCTCAATAATGACTAAATCACGTAGTTCACCTTCAAATTGCAACACTTGCTTATTGAAATCCATCGCTTTGGGGTTTTCTTGTATTAATGAGTTACACCATATAATTAGGTTGATCTTTACAACCAATATACAACACAAAAATTAGATATAATTTCTATTCTTACCTTTAGATATTCTATCCAACATTCTTTGTCAGTTGTAATCGTATGCAACAGCAAATCCAGATCCCATCTCATTCTAGTTGCCTTAGTTGGCTTCTTCCACTGACACCATGAACCTTTCATAGAGTTGTATAGATTCTTAAACTACAAACTCTCGAATATTTTACCAATCTTCTCAAAAAACCCATTGATAATATTTTCATAACTTCATTTATTTTTTATTTTTTAATAGTAGGCAAATTTTATTAAAAAATGCAAGTGAGAACAAGGCTAATGAATACAACAAACCATAGTTGCACAGAAGCTCGTTTGGGAAGCCAATTCCATTCCTCTTCCCCGAGTAATGGGAAGTGCACTTCCAACATTTGGGAAGCATAGTAAAGTGCTTGGGGAAATAAGTGGAAGTCTGTAGAAAAACAAATAGAAATGTCTGGAGAATCGACTAAGAACCAATCTAAGAAGAAATTTTTTATTTAATTTGACATATACCTTATGTTACTAACATTGAATAAAATATTTTTTATGAGATAGTCTTGATTTATATAATAAAAAAATATTAGTATTGATTTTAATGTTTATATTATTTTATGTCAATCTAATAAAGAAGATTCAAATTCAATGGATTTTATACCAGGCCTTTATGGTAACTCTAAGATGCCTAGTTATCTATAAAAAAATCTTATGTAAGGTACAATCTATGGTCAGGCTGGCCATACTAATAACAAAGGTGGTTTACATATTGATTTATGCCATGATTCTTTGTTACTTGAATAGTATAGTTTTTAAGATTGATTATTATTTTACCGAGTTTACTCATTTAATCACTTTATTATATTGTAGTTGTACTTATTGATTGTAACTTTATTTTTTTTATAATTACCAAAAAAAAAAAAAAAACTTATTGTTTTTTTATTTTCTAATCAACTATTGTAGTTGTGCTTATTGGTTGTGGACCTTTTGTTATTGACTTCCTATTAGTAATCACTTATTCACCTATTATTTTTATTTCATTTTATAATCATTTCATAATATTTTTTCTAATGGTTAGAAGGTACTTCCAAATTGCATTTTACTCACTTCCCAATGGCTTCCTATTTGCTTCCCTATTGCTTCCTACTCACTCTCCATACAATTTTTAATCATTTCTCGTTTGTCAATGATTTATTAAGCCTCGCTTCCTGCTTCTCACTTTCGCATTGCTTCTCGCTTTCTCATTGTGTTTTGGTGACTATGCAACAAATACAACAAAACAAGCAAAAGCTACACAATCTCTCCCATATAAAATGCCAACCCACATCATCAAAATTACCAGAAATGGAAACCCAATAAAAAAGAAAACTATAGACACCATCAAAGAGACCAACCACCTTGTGGAGAGAATATCTTCAAAGATTCTTTTGTTCCTCTCCTTCGACATGCCCCAACAGATAGCCCCACCAAAAATCACCAAATGACTTTAGAAATACCTTCCAAATCTCCTTTCCATCACCTAAAAATTAGATCTTTGAAGTTGTACAGAAAGAACCAAGATATGTTGAGGTGAGAGAGAACGAAGTCCCAAACTTTACACACTGTCAAATAGTGAATAAAGAGGTGGTCCACCAATTCATCTTCCATAACATCATAGACCTATTTGCCAAATTCCATTCTCTACTCTTTATATAATTGTGGGTAAGAATTTTATCCAGTTAAGTATTCCACACACAAAACAAAATTACCTTAAAAGGAATTCATGAGATCCAAGTGCCCTTGCAAGGAAAAGGAAGGCTTAATGAATTTTCCAACCCAAAGTGGTACAATTTAGTGGTGAATTTTCCTTTTTTATTATTACCCCACACCCAACTCTCTCTCTCTCTCTCTCTTGCTCTCTAAGATCTGGCCTATGTTCATCTAAGCAACTTAGTAATTTCATTAGCTCCATTTTCTATCATTCAAATATCCTCTCACTATGGAAACCCCCATGCTCCTCCCCTATTCTAATCATATTTTTCTACAATGGTTTTTTGTGTATTAAAGGCCAAAAGATATATACTTCTAAACTCATCCTTAAGGATATTTCCACACCAAATGTCCAAAAATCTATTCCTCACCCGTTTCAAACCTAAACTTGATAAACCTCCAAAAATCCTCCATGCCTTTGAGAATAGACTTCTAAATACCTGTGTCATAACCATCGCATACCTCTTTGGGGTCTTAGACTCTCAGTTAGAATAGAAGCCATACTTTACCACCACCACTTTTCTTCACAAACTGTTTTTCTCTTCTCTAGAATGTCATAACCATTTTCCAAGAAAAACCCATAACCCACTTTACTTAAACTAGTAGTTGGCTTAATCCTCTTTTTGTTGCTAGTTCTACAAAAATATGTCCATATTCGCATGTCCATTAAGCCTTGACCTTTTCTATTGTAAATTTTCCTACTTGAGTTGTTTTTTGGGTCACCAACTACAACATCACCAAACTGTATTAATGCAAATATCAACACCCATCACATTCCTAATAGCAGCATGACACAAAAGCAACGTGTATGCTTCCTCCAACTCCCAACCCAATTACAGCCACCAAATTACACACACACACAAAATGTATAAACATAAAAGTCCCAAGCATAAATATCAACTGACATATTAACGCACAATGCACAAGTTGGCTAGCTGAAAAGAGAATATGGTTAATGTTATAGACATAGAAGCAAACTTTGGCAAGAAATGGAAATAAGCCATGACTGATTATAAAGACAAACATGTAATGTACCACAAAACATTCCAAGAAAAAAGGTCGAACAGCTGTTATACATGTGTTCTAATGTATTACATGTTTAACTCATGAAAACCTTGGCCTTTAATCATAGATAGAATTGTACATAACACTCTTAAATTATAACATTTTTTAGCCATCAAAGCATTTGAGGTAGAAATGTATGTCTTTCCCATACATTCTTCGAGCAATGTGGTAATGAGAGCTTGTTGTTCTCTATTATGTTATAGGTATCCAAATGCAAACATAACATGTGTCAAAGTACTTAAGCTGAATGCAACATTTGGATTCTGGTCATTTGGTGGTCCTTATGGCTGTAACGGAATAGTAGACCTTTTGATAACTACTCATAGCCCTCTTATAAGGTGTATAGGTGAGCTCGGGATAGAAGCTTTTAGTGGGCTTTGGTTTGTAATTTGTAAACTGGTCCTTTATGGATATCAAGTTGTCTTGGGTTATAATTGTAAACACAAGCTAGCCTCTTTGTAAACTGGATGTCCTTCTTGAGTGAGGACACCTCCTATTCCAACCTCAGATGCATCACACGCAACTTCGAAGACTTTGAAAAAGTCCGGAATTTGCATGACAGGAGCCTCATTCATCTTCAACTTGATCTCTTGGAAGGCTTTGGCTGCTGCCTCCACTTGAACTCACCTTTACGGATGCAGTCCGTAATAGGTGTCATGATGGAACTAAATCATCAAATGAACCGCCTGTAGAATGTAGCTAAACCATGGAAACTAGTAGGCTCAGCCCATTCTCTAATAAACTTGATCATATCAGGATCAGCGGTTATTCCCTCTCCTGATACAACAAATCCTAAGAAGATAACTTTTGAGTGTCATGAACGCACACTTCTTAAGATTCGCGTACAGGCACTCTCTACGAAGTATCTCATATACACTCCGCAAATGGCTTAGGTGAACCTCCCTATTAGGGCTATATATAAGAATGTCATCAAAATATATAACCAAAAACTTCCCTATGTAGGGCTTCAATACCTATGTCATTACCCTCATAAAAGTACTTGGAGCATTGGAAAGTCTAAAGGGCATGACAAGCCACTCATATAGTTCGTCCTTCGTCTTGAAGGCGGTTTTTCACTCATCCCCTAGCCTAACTCTAATCTAATGATAACCACTCTTAAGGTTAATCTTGGAAAAGATAGTGGCTTCCACCATCATATCTAACATATTGTCAAGCCTAGGAATGCGAAACCTATACCGTACCATGATCTTATTGATGGCTCTACTGTCAACACACATCCTCCAAGAACCATCCTTCTTCAGCATAAGAAATTTAGGTATGACACACAGACTCATAATCTCCCTAATGAAACCCTTTCTAAACAGTTCATCCACCTGCCATTTCAACTCGGCATGCTTTATAGGGTTCATCCTGTAGTAGAGTAGATTAGGAAGAGTTGCTCCAAGAACCAGATCAATGGTGTGCTAAATATCACGCATCGGTGGTAGCTCATCTGCCAAATCCTTAGGAAACATCTCTCCAAACTCTCTGATGAGAGGCTCTACCTCCGTTGGGAGATCAAAAATAGGATCGAGGGTCATTGCTCTAGTGACTAATGCAAACACTAGTGCATCACCTTGAACCTCCTGCTCAAACTCTTTAGAGCTAAAAATATTCAAAGTCTTTGTCTGAGGACCCTTCACATCTTTCCTTTTATTCACCGGACTCTTGCCTCTAGACTGAGCTTTTCGTGAAATATGAATGAGTTTGATCTTCTTGCCCTTGAATTCGAACACACACATGTTGGATCTACCATACAATGTGGCATTCAAATCGAAGAGCCAAGGTCAGCTTAGGATCATATGCCCTACATCCATAAGCACGATGTTACACCATATCTTGTCCTTGTACTGACCAAACTCAATAGGTATCTGACATTAATGGGTGAATGGAATAGAAAAGAAATCTACCCATGACACTCGGTAGGGCTAAGGGTGTGGGATGGTGGTGAATTTAAGCCGCTTCACATTCTCAATAGAAACAACGTTAATACAGCTTTCACTATCAATGACAACTCTACAGCTCTTCTCTCCACACTTGGCAAAGGTATAGAAGATAGTAGTCTTCCGCCAATCCTCCTCTAGAGTAGCCTGGGTGAGAGCATATCTCACCGCCCAGAGGAGTGAAGGGAAAGAGGGATAACTAGAATAGGAAGGTCTCATGACAACTAGGTAACTATACTCTCCATCTCCATCATCACTTGGGCCTGCATAGGATCAACAATCTCATCTATGCCAGTCTCATCATAATTGACGGTTGATCTTTGTGGGCCTCCTTCGCGATATTGTCCTTTAAATAGAGATCAAACTCTTTGTGTGGACACACCTTGAAATGATGGCCTACCCTACCACACTTGTAGCACCTATCAGTACTACCCGAAGAACAAACTATGACCTCCTATTTTTCTCAATTAAGCACTGGATTAGTCCTAAAAGGCTCATGACCAACTCTAGGTGATTGGCCTCCTGAAGTGAACCTACTATTTGGACGTTTAAGATCCTGAGGTCGCGGAGCTGAATGCCTCACATATCTCTTTATGTTTTGTGCAATCCTATAGACCTGCTCTAGTGGTAATGTAGTAGGATATAAGCTCATTTTGAATCTTAGGTTGAAGCCTCATCTTAAAGCGAGTGATGATCATCTTTGGACTCACATGGATTCCATATCTCAATCTACCATCATCGAATATTGTGATATAGTCTACGACACTAGATGATCCCTGACAGATAGCATGATACTGCTCAAGAAGTCTAGTGTGATAATGACGTGGCACATACTTCTCCTTGAGCTTCTCACACATCTCTACTCAGCTAGCAATGGGTCTCTCTTGTCTCTAATATATCTATTGCTTTATTGAATCTCAATAAAGTTGAGTTGACCCAACTAACTTCATCTTAGTGAATTTGACTTACTTGTGATGGGAGATATCAAACCAGTCAAAGTACTGGTCCATCCCGCAAACCCAATCCAAAAAGCTCTTGTGGTCTGAGCACCCATCAAAAGTGGACACCTCAACCCACATGGCTTTCAAGGCTGTCTCCTCAAGATCTCTCGAAGCTCTATGATCTCTCATCCCTCGCTGCTGCTTATAACCCCGATGATCCATGTCATCATCCTCAAACTCAAGGATCTCCTCATGGGGTCCTCCCATTATGTCCCCTAGGCTAGAGTGGAGGCCTACCCCTAGGTGGGGTACTCCTAAGCTCACGGATTGGCTTAGGACTAGGAGTCCTTCACCCATGACTTCCTATAGATCCATGGCCTTAGTGGTGGTCCAAGTGAGGTCCTGTTTGAACTCCTCTCCCCTCCTATGAAGGTCTCACAGTGTGGGAAGCCACCTCTATACCGAGTTACTGCATCTATTCCTGGATGGTCTTGTGGCTAGTGTCAAAAGCTAGAACTAGTCAGTCTAACCTATCTGATAAGTCGTTGAATGTCGGATCTTGAGTAAACTGGGAACTGGTTCCTACTTCTAGGAACATCTTGCGGTGGTAATCTAGTACGGATCTAGTGGACATACACCAAAAGGCACAGGATGGGTGACCCTAAAGATTTCCTAGAATTTAAAAAATTCTATATGCGGAAACTAATATGCTAAATAAAATAAAATATGTAATGCGATGAAAAAAAAATATGCAAAGCTAGCCTACTTTGCAAAAACTACACCTAAACACAACCTACAGGTAACTGAAACCCTAAACCTAGGTTTTGATACCAAATCTAATGCAGCATGCATGTAGGATAATGAGTGTATGCTCAGGAGATAGAAATAAAATTGATAAAGTAATAAAGAAAAATAAACAAGATCCCTACTCGCAAATTCACATGCTAATTTAGACAATTCTTTAAATTAAGTTCATATGCAATCAAAGAATTAAGGATTACAAAATTACTAAACAATCAAAGACCTCATTGGGATGTTTCTCTTATAAAATTTTTTTGGAAAAAGAGGAAAAAAATTAGGCTTGGGTTTAAGCCAAAATATTATAACTGAAAATTTTTCAAAGTGCTTAACTTAGATCAAGATTAAGGAAAATAGCCTGGATTACCCTAGAGAATGTATGAATAAATAAAAATGAATCCAATGGTGTATTTAGTCAATCATTATATTTTAGGGAAGATAGTGTAGGTTAAGAAAAGGAAAACCCAGATCCAGGCCTTATGCCAATTATATCAGAAGTCCCTAAACTTTGGGGATTCGAAAAGAGAACTCAAATAGGAAAAACCGCACCTAAATCTAGTGTAGATTGCCTCTTTGATGCATGGTATCAAATATCTTGAAATATCTTAAATATCTTCCAACATATGTTCATGTCTATCAGGACCGACACGACATATTCATATACCGACACAAAACATTAAATACATTATAAAAATTCATTTTTCGGTCAACATGATGTATGATGTCAATGTGTTTGAGCGAACATTCCCCTTTCACAGTTTATTATTGCCTAATATCGACATTATGTTGTTATGATAAAAAATTATATGAAAAACGATAAATTTCAAAGAAAGTAAAAGGAAAGAGAAAAAGAAGTTAAAGATAAGAAAGAAAAAAATGAAGAGAATGTACTTGTTCTCTTATGCTTATACGGTTATATTATAATATTTTTGTCAACCATTATGTATGCATGTGTATTTTTAAAGAATATTAGAATACAAGTGTACTAAAATAAGCTGTCATTCCTAATGAATCTATTTGTTTCCTTGTGCATAAGTAATTAGATTAGAATATGCTTCTTAAGTTTTCACGATTTTTACAATATTTCTTTTAGATATTTCCGACATTTCCAATATATGTCTTATTTTGGCTTGATCGATAATTCCACCGACACCGACATTTGGAACCTTGGTTCTATCCTCTAGTATGAAAAAAAAGTCATATCTGGCTCCACCCCCCTTTTTGATAAATAAAAAAGTTGCCAAATATTTTTATTTCGCTCTTGTTTGATCATGGGGTCTTACCTAGTTCCTATTTGATTTAGCTTCTATAAGTTGCCAAATGTTTTCTCTCTTTTTGGAGTACAGGTTTATTATTGCCAGATTATATGTCATTGCAAACTCTAGGATTGACTCTCCTACTTATTCCTTTCTCCAAATCCATATCCTCCATGAACCCTCTCTTATCCTCTTACATGCCCCTATAAGTCTCCAATTAATAGTCTCTCCCTTAGAAATTTATTGAATTAATCCATCCATGTTAACCCTAAATTGTCTTTTAATGCTTTCGTCTAATCCTACTTGGGGTGCATATGCACTAATTATTTTAATTATTTCTTTTCATAAATCAAGTTCGATTGATACTATCCTCATTTATTTTCTTAACATTTTGGTATATTACTAGCCTTGTTAACTGTTCTCTCTGACTGCTGAATTCCTTCATAAATGTCTCATGTCTCTCCTTCTGTTCTTTGTTCTGAATTCCTGATATTTAACTTTATTTGGTATTGATTATGAAATCATATTAATGGCTTGCTTAATTCATGTATTCCTTTAGATGAAGTGAGGATATGGTGAAGTGAATTACAGTGGAAGAACTTCAAAACTGGAGCTTGATAGTGATATGAAGACGAATTTCTGTAACAAGACGAGCTTGATACCATATGGGAGAGTTCAGTTAATAGATCTTGTGACAAATTATACCTCCAAACTGATTCAGTGTGCTGACTATTTAAATTTCTAAACATTGTTTAGTTTTAAAGCAAGTAATGCGAACAAGTTTTAAAACAAAGAAATTTGGATCTATACTGTGATCCCTTCTCATTTTTTTCCGAGGAAAGATTGCAAAATGCGTTGGTGTCCTTGGATCAGCAGAATGCTATAGATTATCAATCTTTTACTGTATCACAGAGGCGGGCATAAAGAAAGAATTCCATTCAACCAACTAGCTGAAAACAGATCCTAATAAATTATATTTCCATACTTGCAATAACATATTTCATGCACGCTGATGTACGGCTGGCCAGCTAAATATCTAATATACCATTAGATGTTACTAGAGCTGAAATGCTTGTTTAAATGTGAACTATTTGATGCAGTCTAAAGACACAGATGATATGATCCATTTTGTGTCATTTTTGTTTGTGTGTGGAGCCTGACCCCACATTAATACTTTTAGTGGTAGGCCATGTGTGGGCCTGCGATAGATTATTGTTATTCTTTAACTTGTAATTCCAGAAGTTCAACTCTAACAGATTTCTCAGCTATGGATGCCTT
Source organism: Platanus orientalis (assembly GCA_025762735.1). NCBI lineage: Eukaryota > Viridiplantae > Streptophyta > Magnoliopsida > Proteales > Platanaceae > Platanus > Platanus orientalis. The sequence continues at coordinate 1,121 of JAOXJP010227469.1, read as the reverse complement.
TCCCCACAATGACTATTGCTCTATAAAGTTAACAGTTGTCCCTTTGTTAGGAAGAATAGATGATACTTATTAGGAGTATTGAATATGTTGCTACCTGAAGGAAGTGCAAAAACTGATCATCTTGGACCATTTGATTTATAGACCATCTCTTAGGCGGGTCATAATCAGAATGGCAGACCAACCAGAACCATCTGAACGCCATATAATTTTTCTTACTGGTAAATTCAGTGAAATAAATTTTCCAGCTTCAATTCAACAGGAACCATATTCTCTTATAGCCTGTTTGGCAGCCACCTGTAATGTAATAATTTCATTTGAGTTTCTCAAGGCATTTGTATCCAGGAGGTGACATTTTGTAATGAACTAATTCAAATTTATACTTATTTGTTAACTACAATTAGAAATGAAGTCATCTTAGGTTTTTCTATAAGATTAAATGACTAATGTTATCAAGCACAAATCTGAATGAGTTCATTTCAAACCATCCCACTGTGGCTGCTAAAAGCCTTGTGAAGCTCAAATGAAATGATTACATTACAGGTAGCTGCCAAACGCAGCCTTAGTAATAGCGTATATTCATGGATGCTATCAATATATCATGTTAATTATTGATTTTTGCCAGCAATGTTAAATGTAAGTTGATAATTTTGGGTGGGAACGGACTGCCCATTTAGCTGCAGGCATAGCCTATTAATTTTCACCTGTAATTCCTTGACAGAACAAACAGAACTAACCTTCCTTCTTTTTAGGAGTAAATTTGTATTTTTTGGGAGGATGACTTTGCAATTTTTAAAACTCTTGCAAATCGTATTCACCTTTAACTTTAACTTGAGTCAAAGAAGAATGGAACACTATTTTGGGCTATGGAAGACTTTTGGAAAAGGTGAAAAATGGGATGGTTGGAAATAGTTTGACTTGGCTAATGGGGCAACTTCTTTATTCATCTCTTGGAAAAGAAAAGAAGTGCATGAATGCCAATTTGGGAAGGGGGGTGTCCCTCAATGTAATGCTGATAGATTCTCCGTTTCATAAAGCTTTGACTGCTACATCAACAAGAGTCTCAACTGAACCTGCTGTTCTCGCAAGATTCTTCTTTGTGTCTATTCAGCATGGTCTTGTGA
>JAOXJP010227468.1:0-11298 GCA_025762735.1 Platanus orientalis | reverse complement strand
GAAGGATTTAAAAGAGTATAACTGCTGGATTTTCTTGAAGAACTGTGCTGCAGAATAGCATCCGTCAGCTGGACTTTCTGGACAAGCTACTCGGTCTAATCATGTACATCGACAGTGAGGTATCCTCCTCCATCCCCCTCTCCACTTAATTCTATAAATTCCATTAATTATTCTCTGTTGAATTTCTGATTCTGTCATAAGTGTTATTTGAGTTCATTCTTGAATTTTTTTTTTTTTTTTTCTATACAATCAAATTTCTGGTTTTCTTACCTCTGTAATCGCCCAACCCTATAGGTCCTATTTTCCCCCTCTTTTTAGGGTTTTCCTTCCCTACTAGTCCCTTCTCTCTTCCCACAAATTTCCTTTAATTCCCCTTTGATTTCCCCAAGTTTCTGATATAGATTCCTAACTCTGTTTTAAGGCTACTTGAATAAAGTATTCTGCAGACTGGTTAATTAAGTGACTTTATATACTTTTAATGATCAGAATCAACTGAAATTTTACATGGACATCCATTATATGCCTATTTAACTACCTATAAGGTTTCATAAAATTCTGACGTGTATGAAGGGGTATTTTGGTAATTTCATGGTTCTGCCTAGAAACCCTAAACAGACCCTTCTCTCTTAATTGTTCCCTTCTTTTCCTCGTCTATTTCCCCTAAATTCTTCTGATTTGATTCCTTTTCATTTATCCTAATCTGCTTGTTAAGTTAGATATTATTTGGGTGTTCAAACTTCAATTCTTGGTTACTTTTACTTGTGTCCTTGCTTCTACTATATGCATTTGGGCCCACATTAGCAAGATATACAAGCCTAGGCTGCCCCACATCAGTTTGGCATCAAAGCTTGTCATACCCTGCACCAAAGACACTCTTTTACCCCTATTCCCCATACCTCTAACATTCTAAGACATGACTTTAATTCCATTAACAAAGTCTCAAGACACCCTTTCCCTTTCTAGCACTATCTCCATCCCCACCCAATCTTCTATCAGAATTATTGCTGCTCTCAAGTTTCTGAAGCTCTTCATAATTAATGTTGCCCTGTATTATTACCTCTTTTTTCTTGTTTATTTAATAAATTCTCTTGTTGCTCATCAAAAAAAAAAAAAAGTTTCTAAAGCTCTTCTTTAATCTTTTGCAAGAACCATTCGTACTCAAATAGCCCCCTTTGTTCCTCCTAGATCTACCCTCACTTTCCTAATATAAAGCCTTAGTTTCTCCCTCCAAACCTTCAAATGAAGACCCTTGAACTGAACAAAACCATCCATTTTTCTCAACACCCAATCCGAAATGGCCTCCTTGTCCTCATTGACAACCCCTCAAATCAGCCCTCCAAAATCATTAGCGTGCTGAACAAACTCAACTACCTGATCCTCATTCCAATCTCCAAACCTCTAGAATTTGAAAGGACCTTTTCAGTCGAAATAGGAACTAAATTAAGAACCCAGGCATCCTCCTACTGATCACCGTGAAAAAGGTATAAATGTTTTTCCTCGTCACCCATGCATGACATTGAGACAATGAGAGACAGAAAATTCTAGATATAATTTTTACCATGAGGGCACATATCATCAAGCCTGCTAAACATAGAGGATAACCAAGCAACAGGGGAGTATGGTTAAGAAAAATGAAAGGTCACTGATAAGGCGAGATATGTCTGGGAGAAAGCACCTGATTCTCCATTTCAAGATTACTGACTGAAGGCTTGTCAAGTTGAAGTCTCTCCTCTCCCAGTGCCGCAGCATCCTCAGACCCCTCACAAAGCTCCAAGGACGACAATTCATCGGGATGAAACACAACCACCAGGATTGGCTCAACAGGAACCAAGGAAATCTCCTTCAGAACCCCCTATTGGATAGGAAGAAGGTCATCCCTAAGGAAAATGCAGATGATTGAGCCCCAAACCCGACGACCTTTGACTGAACTCTTCCTTAATCCAAAATCACTGAAGAACTTCCAAGGATCTAATGCTCAATGAAGACCCATCATTGAACCCAGGAAAGGAAATGAAAGAAAAGGGAGTCCCTTCGAATTCCTTTGTAAATTCTGCTTTAACAGAGAACTCAGATTCTCCTTTTATCTTTGATTACAACATAGCTTCCTAAACCTGGGCTCATCCAAATCGAAAATCACACCTCCTATTGGCTTCACTCCCAACTCCGGACCAAACAGCACAACACTGTCAACAGAATCAGCAACCCTCGAGCATAGAGAAGAATCAAACAAATCAGAAGACTCCCCTGATAGATTCTTAAAATAGAATCCGACTCCGTGTGGGCCAAACATGGGTGATCATAAACTTTGCCCCTCGGAATCACAACACCCAAACAACCTTGTGGCCTCACAAGCCCACCCGCTAATCTCTTCTTGAGCAAGAAACTACCTACCAGTCAGCACACACTCAACACCACCTCCATCGCTGACCGCTGCCTTCCCAGCCTACACTAACAGAAACACTGACTGATGAGTAAGGTAGAAGAGACTCCTACAGAAGCGACAAACCCCTCTCAGTATTGAGAGCCCTAACCTCATTAGAAAATTTAGGTTGGCAATTACACCCACCATCCTTCACTACTGGAAAGACCTGCCATGCCAGCCCCCTCCCTATAAATATGCACCTCGAGAGATGAAGCTTTCTCCTAAGCATAACAAGCATTTAACATAGCCACTTTGGTTAAAGAATGAAATTCCCTATTAGCCTCCCCATCCATCATTTTAGGGGTAGGATTGACCTTTGGCAGATCCCAATATCTTTTACTGTTGTTTATGTAGCTACAGCTAACAGGCTTGAACCACGATCAAAAATTAGTTGGGCCTGAACTCAAAATAAAGGCTTCAACATCCACACGGGCTGTAACATTTTTTAGACTTCTCAAAACACAGGGCCTATTGTAAACTCCCCCACCCATTGGGCCTCGAGAACAAAGAAACCTCCTCTACGCAACCTACAAGACCTCGGGAAGGGCCAACACCACCAGCTTAGTAACTGGGCTTTCAGGAAGACACCAACCTCAGAACTTGAACAACTGACGAATGCTGTCCTGGCAACTCCAGTTTCAGGAAGCACGCCACCACTTGTCCCTTCCACCTCAGGAATCAGCCAAAATAGATAGTTTCCCTCGGAAAATCATTTTTGCAACTTAAATTTAAAAAAAATACAAGGAACACTGATTGTTTCCTGGCGAGGGAAGACTGACTCTCGAACGAAATCTGCCTGATCAACGACATCAACATACTTTGGCTGCCCCATCGGATGACAATCCAAGCTATCAACCTGAGAAGAAACAATCTCACCATCAAGCAATAATTGAACGAGATATAGATGGTTTTGGTCACAAAGATAAACGAACCTCAGGATTTTTCCCACTATTGTTGCCTTCACCTTTATACTGGCCCATCTCAACTCCTTAAAAGCCAAGGATCGATGATCCAGTTCCGAAAGAACCCCACATAGCTTACCCAAGGCTAAAAATAACAGTTTCAACCTTAAGTGAAAGGTAAGGCCGAGCAGCACAACCTTAATCAGATTTTCATAGCAATTAAAGTTGACCTCTGGTGACCATTTAAGAACACCATAACTCTAGGATTCATATCAATCGGACCCAATGCACACAAGTCCAAAGCTTTCTTCTAAGAAATATTGAAGAACATTGCTTGATCCTCCACAAAAAGGAATCAGGGACAGACAAATATCACCCATCAGGAAATCACTGATACGATCACCCTGTTCCAGCCAAGAAGACCCCACATTAACAATTTCACATATAATCTTCTATGACCACCATCTGAAACCATCAGACATAACAGAACCCGATACCCTTAAAGCCCAATCGCCTTCCTGACGAACAGAACCCTCCTCATAAGGTAGCATGCAATGATCCGATTGCAAACCAGGAAACACCTCTTTTTCAAAAGCAAAAGAAGAGACCAACAACTTCCCCTTCGGATAACAGTATTGAGTCTCCAAGACAGAAAAAGAAGTCCATCCAACACCTTCTGGACCATCTGGAATAACAACATTCCATTCTCGTCTATCCTTACCAACTTCAAAGACTGAGGAATTTACCCTTAGCATTCATGTGCCCCTTCACAATGGGAACCTTTCCACGATCCTCCCTTGTTCTAACAAAGATCTGAAAATGCAAAAAAAAAAAACAAACAAACAAACATAAACCTGTCAAAAGTTCTATGCACGTATTCAATGGACCAGCATGATACTTGATGCAGACTTTGAAGGCCTGGGACCCACACATGGCTTGGTGGGGTCCAGACAAGAAGGAACATGAGGGATCATCTTTGCTACATCAAGAGAGGAGTTTATGTTGCTGTTTCCGTCCTTAGAGTGGTTTTACTATTTTATAGTTTATTAGAGGTTAGGACATGAAGAACATTATAATTTTTTTTGGGCAATTTAGACAGCACAATTTTATTAATAAATAAGTGTTGGTTGACTACTCATCTACAGCCCAAATTTTGGCTGTTTCAATCTTATTTATTTTTAGAAAGTTTCTTAGGAAGTCCTAGGAAATTGTCTTAGTTAAGTCTAGGTTTCTTATTTAGCATGTTTCTTGTATCTTTTGACCATTTTGGTCTCTAAAAGAGGGCTTGTTCGACTTGTACTGTCTTGAAGGAATGAATACAATTTACAGTTTTTGCTTCCAACAATTGGGGCTGAAATCTCTCTTCAAGTTTTGTACCTAGCTGCTTCTTTTTTTAAGAGAGATAAATGACAAGACTTTATTGATCAAAACAGAAAGAGGTAACAACAATAAGAGAAAACAAACCATCACCAAGGAAGTGAGGGAAACAAAACAAAACAACAGAAAAGGGAAAACAAAACAACCACAAGACAACGAGCAAAAGCTATGTCTCCTCACACCAAAGATGAAACCAATCATCTTCCACAAACTTGGCCCTGATAAAAATCCAATTGAAAAACATCCTATAAATGTAAAGGCGGACCTCCTCATCGTTTCTCATCTTGTCCTCAAAGATCCTACGGTTCCTTTCCTTCCAAACACCCCAACCAATAGCCCCTGGGAGAACCGACCAAATGATTGAGGGTAAAACCTCCAAATCATTGACCCACCAACAGGAAATCAACTCAGCAAAATGGGAAGGCAAGCACCAAGAGATGCGAAGATGAGAGACGAAAAAACCCAAACTTTACTAGCAAAAGCGCAATGGATAAAAATGTGATCCACAGATCCCTCTTCATTCAGGCAAAGCACACATTTTTTAGCCAAAAACCACCCTCTACTTTTCAAATGATCAAGGGTGAGAATTTTTTCAGAACAACGTTCCAAATAAAGAACGCAACTTTTCAAGGGATACCTAGGGTCCAAATGCCCTTATAAGAAAAAAAAATGGACCTATTACCAGCCAACTCCAAATATAACAATTTGGAAGAAAATCTTCCTTTCTTTGATATGGTCCACTCCCAATCCCCCAAATGAGGTCCGGCTTGATCCCATCAAGAAGGCCTAACAACCCACACAACTGACCCATCTCCCAATCATTCACATTCCTATGCAGCTTAAGCACCCAAATAGTACCTAAAACATCAAAAGAATCCGCAACTGACACCTTACGATCAAAAGCAATAGAGTACAGGATCCTAAGAGACTCCTTAGAGGGGTCTCCTCCACCCATCTATCCTCCCAAAATTTAATCACTCCCCGACCCAAGCTTAAAGCGAATAAAATTCTAGAAGACAACCTGCACCCTTTGAATGGATTTCCAAATCTCATAACCATGTCTAACCCGCGCCACTTTACACTCTCAATCCGACTTCACCCCAAACCTAGCCACCACAACCCACTGCCATAATCTCTCGCTCTCAACCCTGAATCTTCACAACCATTTAGCAAGAAAAGCCATATTATGATCTCTAATCGATCTTATCCCAAGACCACCACAACTAATCGATCTACAAATAGACTTTCAATCAACAAGGTGGTAGAGATGTTTTTCATCCGTATAATACCACAAAAAGTTCCATAATTCAATCTCAACTCTAGAAGTCACCGACGTCAGAATGGTGAATAAGGAGAGATAGTAGTTAGAAATGGATACCAAGGTAGATTTTAAGAAGGTTAGTCTGCCTCCCTTTGACAACAAAGAGGTTTTTTAAGAGTCTAACTGCAAGTCAATCCTATCAATCATGGGCTCCCACACCCTCTTTGATTTGAAAATTTCCCCCAACGGCATCCCAAAATAGTAAACAGGCAGACTACCCATTTTACAACCCAAAATCCACTCCAAACTTTCAAAATTAGGATAACCAAGCTAAAACAACTCACTTTTAGCCAAGTTAATTTTTAGTCCCGAAATAGCTTCAAAGCAACACAAAAGACATATCAGGAAACCCAATTGTGTCATGTTCGCTTCACAAAAGATCATGGTATCATCAATAAATTTCAAGTGGAAAATCCGGCAAGTCCCATTACCAATCACAAACCCCGGGATAAACTCCATTTCATCCTTGCAAATCATCTTACTCTAGACATTAGAAACCATGATAAACAAAAGGGGAGAAAGGGGATCACCTTGTCTCAATTAACATAGTCGTAGGACTTTTCCAAATCGAGCTTACAAAGGATCCCATTGTGGCCAGACAACCTCCTATCTTTAATATAATCAATAACAACAACAAACAACCTTATCCCAACTATTTGGGGTCGGCTACACAAATCATGTTCCGTCATTCCGTTCTATTTAGGGACTTATCTGTTGTTAAATTACAAGTTGCCATGTCTTTCCTTCCTACTTCAACCTAGGTCAATTTTGGCCTTCTCTAGTCTTTCTAGAACCTTCAACTTGCATCGTTTCACTCCTCACTAACGCAATCATTGGTCATCTTCGATGCACATGACCAAACCATCTCAATCAATTTTCCCTCAGTTTATCACCTATTGGTGCTACACCTAAGCTCCCACAAATGGATTCATTCCTAATTCTATCCTTTCTAGTCTTGCCACTCCTCCATCTCAGCATCCTCATTTCGGCCATTCATTTTTTGGGGGATAAATTACAAATGATTTAATAGCAAAGAGAGGAAGAAATTGTGATACAACAAGAAGGGAGAAAACTCCCCTTAAATGCCACAATCTGGCATTACACTATCACAGTAGATAGACTGCAACCCCACTCATTTTTTTCTTCTTCTTTCCAGCCACTCTTATTTTATGTACGTGTTGTTTGTTGGTGTAATTACCTATAAAAAAAAAATATCTTGTAATTGGTGATTGGTCAAGGTACTTTTGAAATTGAATTGTATTCACAGTTTTTTTTTCCAGATTATATATATATATTATGTTAAATATAATTTTTAGTATGAAGCTCTGTAGCCTTTCGTGCAATTCAAAGTTAGCTTTTTGTGCTGAGTTTAGTTTGGATTTTCTGACTCTATTCTGATTTGAATAACAGGGGTATTGAGATCACAGAAGCATTGCGTCTACAAATGGAAGTTCAGAAGCGACTGCATGAACAGCTTGAGGTATTAATTTGCAATTGAGAAAAGGATAGTTTGTTTAATTTATTGCGCTTTTTAATGCTAATCTGAAAAACTTTCTGACGGAAATCAGTCATTCTTTGAAGCCATCTTGTTTTTTTAAGATAGGGAAGCTGGTTAGTGGTTAGTTGTAATAAGTGAACCCAGGTCTGTGGTATAAACCTGAAATGTCTGTTCATTATAATTGGTTTGACTTCATTTGAAGATCAGTGAATCTACATGCCCATGAACTTCAATATAATATAATTTTAAGTTCAACCTTTGGTATTTTTAGCCCCAAAAAATAGTATTTTAAAACTCTGGTTTAAAATTCTCAACTGGGAGGTGATGATATGGACACAACATAAAAAAAGCACATGTGCACATGTGGGCAAGTCGTGCGCCATGGGAAGATGGGTGTGGGGTGGTCAAGATCCATGAGATATGGGTCTCAATCTTGGCTTTTTATCCATGTCCATTTTTTTTATGGCAACAAAACTCCGTTGATTTTGGTATACCTAGAAAGCTTATTCAGTTTTGTGTCTAAATAGCTCAAAATTGTGTAGAAGTACAATTTGAACAAGTTATTGCTATATTACAATAGGGTACGAGTCAATGATGCATTTCTTCATTTCTTGTTTTCTTTTTCTTTAATTTGAGTCTTCATTTGTAGAACTTGAATCCGAAATTTACTTTTTGATTAAAGTTACAACTAGTTTCTAAATTCGAGTCATTGTTGAGTTGTTTCTATTATTGAGTACAATAGGTTATGAGTCAATGATGGATTTCTTCATTTACTTTTTCCTTTTTCTTTTTCTTTAGTTTGAGTCTTCATTTGTAGAACTTGAATCCTAAATTTACTTTTTGATTAAAGTTATAACTAGTTTCTAAATTTGAGTCAATGTTGAGTAGTAGTTTCTATTATTGAGTTTGTTTAACAGTTGTGAAGTGTTTCCTACTTTGATGCAGAAACTATCAAGAGTAAGGATAAATTCAACAAAGAGGGTAAACTGGTAAATATAGGGTTTAGATTAGAGATGCTTAGGGTTTATGGAAAGCTTGATGGTTCCTACCTTGGAAGATTCTTTAATGAAGACCTCATAAAACAAGTGGAGAAGCTTTGTTTATAAATTAACAGGGAAGAAGGGGAATCAAGAGGAGTTTGAGGAAGAAGAAAGGGGATAGATAGGGGAAGAAAACAAACACCAATTACCTCTGTTTGACTGGTGCGATTTGGACTACAAGCTGTCCCAGAAAACCCAGCTGTGAGATTTTATTCTTCTACAGATTCTTTTATTTTCATCAAGTTGAATCTTCTAATATATATGATGTTGCAACAACACAATAAAGAGAATTAGAATAAGGAAAATAAGGTAGGAAATAAGAAGATAGAAGGAGAAGAACAATAGTTATAAGAAGATAGGAGAAGAAAAGAAGAATAAGATGTTAGAAGAAGGAAGAGAGAACTAATCCACATGTCTACACCATGGGAATAGAGGAAGGATAAAACCCAACAAAACCCAACTTTTATTCATAAATTCATTTTCTACGAATACAAAAACATTCAGCCCTATATATAAGCTCACAAACTCAAGAAAATGGCAAGAAACTAAACTAGAAACTCCTAAACTATTAGCTTGTTTGTAACTTTAAGACTTTCTTAAACTCAAAACTACTAAACTGTGACTTTCGAAAAACTAAAACTGTAAAAAATGAAGCCCTTCTAAATGATTTCAATCAGCACTCTTAAAGGGCCCCACTTTGACTTTTTTTATTCAATAAAATTTCTAAAATACCCTTGGCAATAATGCCTAATTACAAAGATACCCTTATCCTAAAAAATCCAATTTAACACACAGAACAAAAGGATTTATTACATGATTATCCCACCCCCTAAAAACACTAACTAACCCATCTTTTGACCCTATCTTGAACTTGATTCTCTTGTGGATTAGCACATACAATAACCTCTTGATTATGTCTGCATCATTGGATCACCTTCCTCTATAATCACGTATTTTGCAGCAACTACATGTCTCTATATGCTGTTTGCTTTAATCTCGAACCTCCTTAACCACTTACATCGAAGGGCTGCATTTGTAAATTGTAATCTCCAAAGGCCTGCCCCCCGTTTAGATTTAGGGATGCACACCTGATCCCACTCTACAAGGTGCTGTCCCTTTCCAAGCTCCACATCTTCCACAATATATATATATAGACTCTCCATCACTTGAATCATTGAAGTCAAAGCCACAAATAGTGACATAAAATAGACCAGAATGATACCTAACGATGACTTAATCAAAGCCATTTTTCTCATTTAGAGAGATACCTAGCCTTCCAACCTGTCAATCTTTTCTCCATTCTATCTACCACTGGATTCCGCTCCTTTGTGCAGCCCCTAAGGGCGTGCCCAAGTAGGTGGAAGGTAAGCGCCCATCTCACATCCCAAATCAACCACCAACTAATTTTAGTTCACTACCTCACCCATTGCGATCAACAAACTTTTGTCTAGGTTTAGCTTCAGCTCCGATGCCACTTCATAGCACCGAGGTTCACACCGAAGAAGCCCAATCTGCCTTTGAGAGTTATCACATCGAATCAATGTTTCATCTGCATACTATAAATGAGATATTTTTACTCCCTCCTGCCCAAATATGAACCCCTCAATCATACCACAATCCACTGCCCAACATTCTCCCTAAAACATTTGAAACAAGGAGGAAAAGAAGGGGTGAACGAGGATCCCCTTATCTTAGCCCACAAGAACAACCAATATCTAGTTGTAGAGTGTAAACCCATTCACTAAGATTACAAAAGTCATGTAGAATGATGGCTTAAAGGATATGCAGAAGCTTATGCCAATTTAAGGAATCAAGAACTTGTGTTAAACACCCCAAACAATAGCAAATTTTAGGGGAAGAACTTAGAATAGAAACAAAGAATTAAAATAGAAGAAATTATGAAGAATAAAGAATAAAAACAATAAAAAAATTAGGAGAAAAGGTCCAAAAGGGAAATTTTGGAATTTCTAAGGACCCACAAAAATACCAAAATACCCCTACTGACACATCATAATTTTATAAAATTTTACAAGGAATTAGATGATCCTTAGAGGGATTCTCATACAAAATTTCATCAAATTCTGATGTCCTTGTATATAAAATCTTTGAAACTCGGACCTAGATCTTGGAGGTTTTCTTAAAAGGAAAAGTGAAGAAGTAGGTTTATGTCTGATTTCAAGTTTAGATTCAAGAACACCTAACAAGAAGGAATCTTGAATAGGTTCTTGATGAATTTGGTTGATTCTTTAATTAAAATAAATAAAATCAATATTTCTGGAACCATCTCTTTTTGGGACCTGGTGGTGGAAAGAATTAACAAGAAACTGTCTGGTTGAAAAAATTCTTATATTTCTTTAGGGGGAAGAATCACCCTGATAAAGGTTGTAATGGAAAATGTGTCAGTGTACTACATGTCCCTTTTCAAAATGCCTCAGAAGGTAAGCTTGGCTTTAGAGAAATGTCAACGAGACTTCTTATGGGAAGGTTGTAAGGAGATGATCACTTGGTGAATTGGGAGGTTGTTTGCCGACCTAAGGAGTATGGTGGGTTAGGGATTGGACATCTAAAGGAGAGGAATTCGACGTTGCATGGGAAATGGTTGTGGAGGTTCTTCAATGAAAGTGACAATCTTTGGCAATCCATTATTCACAACAAATATGGGATGGATCAAAATGGGTGGGATTGCTCTCGCAGTATTTCCCCAAACATGTCATTGCTTTGGAGACAAATTATCAAGC
>JAOXJP010227467.1:0-11298 GCA_025762735.1 Platanus orientalis | reverse complement strand
TGACGGATATGTGTATATCCTTAATTGGTTCATTTATAATCGGATATTTTTTAATCGAACGGATATTTAATCGAAACAGATACATGTATATTTGTATTTGCTTTAAACGAATACGAAAATGAGCCAGAGTCGGATGATGATCGGATACTTGCATCCCTATATATGGTGTAGAGTTCATTAAGAAGGATAACTGAAGGTTGTCTCTAGGGTAGCTCTATAATGTGAATCAAGTTGTAGTGCGTAGTGCACATATCACAGGTTTTGTGTCCTGTCAAAGATACATGTATTTGCAATATATAAAGTTACCCTTTGGAATTGTGTGGAAAAGATGAGAGTAGAGTTTTATGTACTATGTAATCTTGATAGAATTCAAGCCAAGATAGAGATTTGTTGAAACGATAACTTAAATCTATATGGCTCTTTTTGGAAAGAGTTTGAAACCCACATGAAGTAGGGTTTCTTAGTGGGTGTAGATCACATATATAAAAGGGCTTATATTAGGGTTTCTCATTGCGGGGAATGCAGCCGCAAGGTGTCATTGTAATCTCTAGTTTACACATAGTGAAATCTCTCTTGCCGTTTTCACCTGTGGACATAGGCTTTAAGCCGAAACATATTAAATCGTCTTGTGCTTTGTGTGTTTGCTGTTTGCATTAATTTCTTATTTTATTTTTGCTACGCATGATTCCAAATTTAAGCTTTCGCACAACAAACTAGTATTTGGTCCACTAATTAGTTAATTGGATGTCCGTTAGATATTTTTAAAAGATACGGATATTTTGAAACAGGCTTCATATTCGTACTGATTTATTAATTCAAACATTTCATATGGATCTAGATAAACAGTTGCGTGACATTCATTCCATCAAGTTTTCTATTATTAGTGATTTTTTTATTTATATAGTATATTCTATGTAACAATGCCTACAATACTATGATATAACTATTAATCTATAAAGAAATTTTCTAAACTATTGAACATTTATTTATAGTGGGTATTTTTACAAGCTTTATCTCCTTGAAGTTTTGGTACATATTACTAAAAAAATATGACTTTTCTCTATGATGGGAACTATTTTATATTATAATATTTGCGGGTAAAGTTATTTAATAATGATTAAAAAAAAACCTTCAACAGTAGTTGCGGCAGCCAATACCTTTAAAGTAATCTTATTATATCTATTTGAATACAGCATATGTTTTACAATAGGTCTCAATTTTTAAAGACTAATTTAGTGTTTACATGGCAAGAGAAGGTCAAATATAGGTAATTAAGGCTGTAAATGATTTGGATATTTATTTATATCTGATTTGTATTCAATCTGTACAAAGCAAATATGGATCCACGTGTATTCACGTCAAAGAGCAAATCCTCTGCAATAAGCTTAAATAACATTAAACAGAAACTATCTTCAAAGAACCACATCTATGCTAAAAATTTGAAATTTTAAGATTGGGTGGGAATTTTAATACATGTGTTTCCCTATAGATTTAAATATGGGCCCACTTTTAACCACCTATTGTTTTTTGAAGGCAGTTTCCCTTTTTAATGTTATTTAAGCTTGTTGCAGAGGATTTGTCTTCATTCACTTTTGGCTCTTGCGAGTAGGGCTATAAACGGAGCGAATTTGAAGCAAATATGTGTGAATACACCTTCGATTCATTTAATATTTATATACATTCGAATTCACATCCCATATTTGACAAATATTTGAAAAATAAATTCATATTCGATTTGACAAATATCAAATGCGAATCTGAATATCTGATATAATTATTTAAAAAAAAAAATTAGTGTCTTTAACATCTTTCTTCCTCCTTGAAAGGGGCTTCTGTTCATCTATCTCTCCATGCTATGCAAGGGGCTTCTTCTCTCCATGCCATGTTTAGGGTTACTATTGCCACTCTTGTTACTTTGCAACTCTACCTCAAGGGATGGAAAACCATGGGAAGAATACAAAGATGACCATGCAAGACTGCGTTGGTGCCGACGCACTACCAATTAGAGGAATAGCAATTAGGGATTTTTGTTGTCTTGTTTTTTGTTTTTTAATTACAACAGCTACTTTAATTTTACTTATTTACTATGACACCCTTAAGCGAAAAAAGTAGATACAATGAGACAAATGATTGTGTCTGCCTCTCTTAAATGACCCACTCTATCATTTGTTTTAATAAAAAATTTATTATTTCATATAATAATATATCAAAATTTATTATAATTTATTATATACATATATAAACTTAAACGGTCGAATATTAATCGGAGCGGATGTATACATATCCGCATTCGGTTCCTTTATAATTGAATATTTATTAAACGAATCGAATATTTTAACGAATCGGATATAGATGCATTTGTATTCGCTTTAATCGAATCGAATGCGGATGCTTAGGTGGATAGTTGACAGCCCTAGCATTCACCAGGATAAAGAATTGAAGATATGGAGCCCACTTCCAAGGGGTCACAAGGAAAGCTGATCCTGCTAGGTGATATGTGTCCTAACCATTAACATATAACGAACATAGATCAATGCCTGTAGGTGCACGATGCACCTAACAAATGAATGTGGGTCATTACCTAAAGGGGCACAATGCACCCCCCCGACTAACATGTGGAGCTAAGGTGATGATGGAGGAATTGGTTGGATCAATAAGGAAGGAAAAGGGAGATAACCACCTGGCGACGCGAAGAAAGAAAGATGCTGTAACTAACTTGCCTAGAATATATAGACAAGAGACGAAAGAAGAAATGATCCTCAACATCATCATCAAATTTGATTAATCCTAAGAGTAGGGGTTAATCTATTTTAGAAGTAAAAGTAGCATAAGTTAATTTGTAGCTTGTTCCTACATTGAATCTAAATCATTCCTTGTTCTTGTCTTTAACTTGCTCATTACTGGGAAAGACACTTCAGATAAACGTGGTGGTTTCTTTAGATTGAGTAAGATATTTGTGTTGTGCTATCAAATTTCATATCTATAGAAGTTGCATTTATTGTCATTTCTCCCCCTCGAGGCTTGTGAAAGTCCTCTTGAGTGAGGCATGAACTGAACCTACACTGAATACACGGTTCACCCAAACCTGGGTCAAGGTGAAAAAACCACCAATACACGGATTAGCGACCATAGTGTGAGCTTGGCTCGAAGGGGAAGAAATTTCGACTCCCCTGAGGGTAGTAAGGCTCCTATTCATGAAGAGACCTGATATGGGACGTCCCAAATTAGACTCAACGCCTTCGTAAACGAGATCGATAGAGAGTTTTAGGCCATGCCAAGAAGGCTGGCCAGGATGTTTGTTACAACCTTTTGGCCGATACTCGGGAAACTATGACTGGAGAGAAAACCTGACCGCAGGACCAGAGGATGGTCCAATGAAAGAAGATTCTTTGGCCCCACACCTAATATCTCGAAGGGATTCAGGGGGCAAGATCAAATGATGGATTGTCTCGAGGGGCAAGCTCCTAAAGGTTAAAACCAGATCGATTAAACTGTGAACCCGCAACACCCAATGAGTTTTGAGACATACTTATATCCAAAAAAGAACCTATGCATATCCTCAAGGGGTTGTAACGGTCTTGACAGTGCAAGATACTTTCAGATAGAGTATCGAGTTCCAAAGAATTCGAATCATATATGTGCCATCACAAGCCAAACGAATACGAACTTCAAACACCACCTTTAGATCAATATAACTCACATCGACAGTCAAAGTCCGGGTCAACAGTATGGGTACTTTGCATACAGTCAAAATCTTCCGCCTCGAGGTCATGTTGTCGACATGCCCGTGCAAGCATGCAAACCAAGCCTCAAGCAAACTACAGGGCTAGCGCATAGTCGAGACCATGCGAACAATATGCTAGATCAATTGTGGTAGTCAACTACTATGCGAACCACATGGCATACATATACGAAGCCTTACCCTGAGCAGGTTGATAGGGAGTATGGATCCCCTCAAAAGCAAAGTTTATAAACTTCAACACTTCTCTTGACAACAATGATAAAACAACAATTGAGCAAGTATGTCGATTGACTTCCCAAAATGAGGTGATCGAGACTAGCTTACCCTTGAAGCCAATTGGTGTTGACACATCTACAATCGAGTGGACACATGGCGAAAACGGCGAAAGATCAATCGAGCACGTGAATCAATAAACTTCACAGGATGGAGGAGTCAAGACTAGTCCTTCGAAGCCAGTCGACTGGGAGCCCAAGTAGGTCAACATTAACACAGTCACAATCGACTAGACATGTGTCATTCGAGAGGCTGTGGAAAAGAATATTTCCCTGTCATGCATAGGTGTGTTGGACAAAAATACTTTATGTGACGAGTTTCGAGAAGTACTTGATGGGGATACCAAAAGGAAGGAAGCAACGGCAAGAGACACTGTGCTGGGAGGCACCTTGATGGTTGGGTGCATGATGAGCGAAGCCGAGCAAACCAATTTTGCCAAGAATCAATAGAGATTGGTATCCATATCAGAAATGGAAGAACGTGTCCTAGTCATGGGAGGCACTAGCTGGTACTACAATGACCCCACTCACATCAAAATAGACAAATTCAAAAATAGAAACGGTTCAAATAGGGGAAGGCATAATAGAGGTAGGCACGAAGGAGTAGCCCAATGACAAAAAGCCTTGAGAGCCCAAAAAACAAAAAAAAGAGCTCACAATTACATTCTAATGATAAGAATGTGACCCAAAATGGCAAGGGCTTAAACTTCAAAGGGCCATGCACCAATGGGGGCTATCCCCTCGAACCCTCCAAACTAGTGGAGTGTTGTACGAGGAAGGCTCATGCTATAGGGGCCATAAATATGACGATGGAAACACATAGCGTGGCTCGACAAAATAGTTTGAGACATGTTAATGGTCACATAGTGCTAGTAGCTAAGCTCAACGACCTCGATAAAATTCGGGTGGAGACAACTACTTTATTTCCAAAACATAAGCAAAAGATGTCGAGGACCAAAGGTAAAGAAATTAATTACAAGAATTTCCCTAAAGGAAGATCTGTATGGAAGACGATACTACCTTTGGGTATAAAAGACCAAAATATTTGGAAATGGTTCTTTGCTTGGAAATGACCATATCGAGTCAATAAGGCCATCAATGGGCATACGTATTGTCCCATGCACATTGATAGAATAGAATATGTAAGAGGAATCAATGGTAAACATTTGAAGCCGTTTAAATCTCCTACATCAAGACAAAAAAATGTTTAAGGATAAAAGGCTTACATCGAGACAAAAAATGTCTTATTAATATCATTAAGTCAAAACATACAAAGGCTCGTATCAAGACAAAAAAATGTCTAAGAGAAAAAATGTCTTAATAATATTATGAGACGATATAGTACAAGAACTCGTATTGAGACAGTACATTGCTTCTAAAGGCCTTAATAAAGGCATATAAACAATAGAAAATGGCCTAATACTAGTCGACATGAGGTGCGAAGGATGGTGTGGAAAAGAAGGCAAGGTGTAGTTTCTTGCAGAAACTGTTTAACGTGCCTGTCACCACGAGTTGAGGAGCCCAGAGCGAGGTGTGTTTTTCACCGGTTTGGAGGTCACCTCAAGAGTCACCTCGAAGAACGGTTCGATATCAAAGGGAGCAAAAGAAGGAGCTCAAGTCAATGTGCCTCCCCATGTGCATGCCCTTTTCTAAAACCATGGCATGCGCAAAAAGCTAGGCGACATATCAAATAGGGCTCCATCTCCAAAGTTATGGATGGTGCTTAGTCTTTATGCGTAAAGCACTCCTCCACAACCCAAAAGGTACCCCAAGATTATCTGACGCGTCCACAAAACCCTTCAACTCCTTAAAAGATGCAAATTGCCCTAGGAAATAAGGAACTTCAAGATGAAATAATCATCCTCTAATCGCGGGGTGGTGAAGGGCTGACATGAGAAACGAAGATCAAGTAATCCCATGAAGAAAAGCATTGGGGTATCAGATGCGGGCCAAAAAGGGGGATTACCCCATTTAATAAGGTTTTAAAACCACCCCTAAAGTGTCAAGTTTCATTGGCATGTTACAGAAAAAATTTAAATAAGATCATAGCAAAAGGAATGAGTGCTAGCTGATGCTCGAGGTAGGTATTTATAGATGCGTGAAGATGTGGGTTGCCACTTGACAACAAGGACGGTTCGGTTCCCCACACAAGAATCGCCTGAAATGTATTTTACACAAGGTTGTTGGAAGTTGAGCAAATCCGAGGAATAGATAACATTAGAAGATTTCTCGTCTTGAAAAAGCGATAATTGAGGTGACCAAGTCAAATCAATTACATCCTCAAGCATGAATCACCAAAACAATCAATGAGGCCCCGATGGACGAATCTAGCGCGTTAGATGAGCACATGTGTCTAGTTAAGATTTAAACTAGACACCTGCGGGGGCATTTGTTTATACCATTCTAAATCCCGCTTGTGAGATCAAGACACATGGGTGCCACTAGTTCCTAATCTGTCCGTTAGCACGAGAACACAAAGCGCACACACAAGAAGAGCCAAATGTTGACACGCATTTAATTAAACCATTAGAGCAAAAATACATGTAGAAGACAGGGTCATTGATTCAAGGACACGCACATCCCATTATGGACACTCACCGCGATAAAGAATTAAAGATACGGAGCCCACTTCCAAGGGGAACACAAGGGAAGCTGATCTTGCTCGACGATGACACGTGTCCTAATCGTTAACATATAACAAATACAGATCATTGCCTGTAGGTGCACATTGCACCTAACAAACGAACGTGGACCATTGCCTACAAGGGCACGATGCACTCTCATGATTAGCATGTGGATCCACAATGAGGAATGGAGGTATTGGTTGGATTTATAAGCAAGGAAAAGAGAGATAACCACCCGGCAACGTGGAGAAAAAAAGATGTTGTAACTAACTTGCCTGGTATAAATAGACAAGAGACAAAAGACCAAAGGATCCTTAACATCATCATCAAATTTGATTTATCTGAGTAGGAGTTAATCCATCCTAGGAGTAGAGCAAGTTAGTTTGTAGCTTGTTCGTAAGGATTGAATCTGATTCATTCCTTGTTCTTGTCTTTGACTTGCTCATTACTAAGGACACTTCAAATAAGAGTGGTCGCTTCTTCAAATTGGGTAAGATATTTGTGATGTTCTGTCAATTTTCATATCTATAGAAGTTGTATTTGTTCGTCATTTCTCCCCCTAAAGGCTTGTGAAAGTCCTCTTTAGCAAGGCATGGACCAAACCTACTCTGACTACACAGTTCACCTGAACCTAGGTCAAGGTGAAAATACCACCAACAGTATGGTTGGCTATACTAAGAACAAATGGTTTGTAAATTGATTTATATGTCATTATACTTTGATACTTACATAGTTAGCTTTTAAGTTTTTTTTTTTACTTTTCTTTAAGTATATTCACTTTATTGTATTGTAGTTGAAATTATTGATTATAACTTATAGTTATTTTCTTTATTATCGTTTGTCCCTTCTAGCTTCCCAAGGATTTATTGAGCCTCGTTTTGGCTTCTCACTCTGGTAACTATGGTTGAAACACTAGTATATGTAACGTATGGGGTACAATACATGTACTCAAGGGTATAATTGTCAACCCTTCATATTTTATAATATAAATAAGGAGGAGGAGGTGTCATTAGGTTCTAATGAACCCTAATATCTCCTCCTCCTACGGTTGCCCCTTTTCTCCCCTTTCTTCTTCCCTTCATCTTCTCTTCTAATTTCTTTGCTTCTACTTGTTATTTATCTATATTCTAATAATAACAAAATTGGTGGTGTTGCTAATTTTCAGTTACTTCAACTACGAAATCATTGGGGATGGGTTGAAAGTGCATCTATTGGACCATCCTAAATGTCTGGAGTAGAATGCCACCATCGTCTTTCAAGCTGCTATATGGAGGTGGATGACTTCGATAATGAAGAAGCAGCCCTTGGCCTACTATGTCTTTGTTGGCAAGTGGAAGCCCATGATTAGAAGGTGGATGAGTTCGATCAGTAGTAGATTTTTTTCCATTGTGAATATGGTTTTCGTAATTAGGCATGGAATAAGGGAGCTTTCTTTTTTACAGATAATTTCATTAAAATTCGAAAGGGCAGATTACAAAAGGAGACCAACACAACCAAAAAAAGAAAAAAAAAAAAAAAAGGAAACAAAGCACCAAGAAAGTGTAACCCACATAAAAAGCACAAAAGAGACAAAACAGAGAACAACAAAGAAACAAGAAAAGCAACAAAACCAAACACGGGACTTCCCCCCTAAACAGTAGAGCTCCGTAGCAAGTCCCAATCATCCAAAACGAAATCCCTAGAAGCCAAACACCACACAAAAAGCATCCCAAACACTGCCACAACCAACCTATCGGGAGAAGAGGAGGAGCCCTCAAAAATTATTCTATTCCTCTCCTTCCAAATCCTCAAACAAATACTTCCAAGACAAAGGAACAAAATGGAGTTGGGCATACGTTCCAAGTCCCTAAGCCACCACCATGAGATAAGGTTCTAAAAGAAGGAAACACCCATGAAACATTTAGCTTAAGAAGGAAAAAATGCCAAATCAAGTGAGCCATCAAACAACGGATTAAGAGGTGATCCATTGTTTCTTCCTCACACATACACATAACACATCTGTTAGCTAAGTTCCACCCTTTCTGCTTTTAAGGTGATCAAGGTAAAGAATCTTATCAAAGAAGGTAATCCACATAAAGAAATTAACCCTAGAGAAAAGGAGCCTCCAAATGTTCTTATATGGAAAACAGCCTAGCTGAGAGTTGATGATACCACTATAAAAAGATATTGCACTAAAGATGCCCTTACTATTCAAACTCCACTCCCAAGAATCACTAACCCCGTGAAACGGACCGACCGAAACCGCTCAGCCAACCCAAAAGCCAAACCATTTCCTTGAACTCCCAATTGTTAAGGTTTCTCCTTAAAACCAGGGTCCAACTACCCCCACACCAGCCTCATAAATATATGCCATCGATCCAAACTTATTCACAGCTAAATTAAAGACTCCATTAAACTCCACCTTAAGAGGGCAGTCCCCGCACCACAAATCCTCCCAAAAACAAATAACACAATAGGATAGACTTCTATAAACCAGAGCCATAACCCTCCCTCAGATTCTTAGACATCCAATCCGACATGAAACCATATCCAACCACAATCCTCCCAAAAAAATGACACCCCCCCCCCCCCGAGCCCAACTTATTCATGCTAGATTATAGACTACATTAAACTCCACCTTAAGAGGGGTGTCCCCGCACCACAAATCCTCCCAAAAGCATATGCCCCCCACCCCCTTTGAGCCCAGCTTAAATATGATAAACTTCCAAAACTCCGACTTATACAACAAGATAGACTTCTATAAACCAAAGTCATAACCCTCTCGCGGATCCTTAGACATCCAATCTAATATGAGACCATATCTAGCCACAATCACTTCCCTCCACAAATTGTCCCTCTCTATCCAAAACCTCCACAACCACTTACCCAATAAAGTTGATGAAAACATTAGAGCAAGGTGAGGCCCACACATGGCCTTGGTGGGGTCCACACATGAAGGGTCATGGAGATACATGATGGGAGTCTTTTAAAATTATTTCATTGTTTTATTTAATAGTTTATGAATTATTAGAGTCTAGGACATGGGGGTCATTTTAATTTTTGTTTTTTGATATTTTTGTCATAAGGCATTATTACTAATGATACTTTAGTAATTTTAGAGAATCAGCAAGTCGAAGTGGGGCCTTCTAAGAGTGTTGGACAAATCCTCTAAAAGAGCTTGATTTTGGCACTTTTTGTTTTTAGAAAGTCAAGTTTTTAGTAGTTTTGACTTTGAAAGTCTTAGGTATCAAGTAGTATCAAGTAAACTAGTAGTTTAAGAGTTTCTAAGTTGGTTTCTTTCTATTTTCATGAATTTGCGAGCTTATATATGGGCTCGACATTTTTGTACTTGGTATGATAGAATTAATAAAAATTTTGGTTGGTTTCTTGCTCTCTATGAGTGGAACTCCTTCTCCTCTTCAAATTTGAAGAGTCTTCAAGTCCTTGGTGCCTAAGGCTTGGTTTGGTTGGTGATTTCCAAGTTATGAGGTCAGTGATTTCCTCATAAGGTATTGCATTATCCTTCTCTTTTTTCTTCTTCTTTTTTCCCTTTTCTTCTTTCTTTGTTTTCTTTCCACTGTTTTATTTGATTAACCACCAGGAAACCATGATTTCTCTGCAACAAAGCCATCAGTCCTTTGTTATTGCAACCCTTTGGATTTGACCATCACAATCTCAATCCTACAAGCCAGACTATACCTGTGATACCTAAAGGAGACAACTGTTTCAGGTTTCAAGCTTGTAATTGACACACCCCTAGATTTTCTTACTTGCAACAGTAGTAACCTGAGTTTTGTTCACTTTTCTGGAACCAAACCTATGGTATCCTCATATATATAGACTAGCTGCTGTCATAAGCTTGATTTTCCTCCTGTGTGACTGATTATAATGGAAAAGAATCCGTTGACCCTTACTGTTTTGGCTCTAACAGAACCATTTAATCCCTAATGTCCACCTGCTGTTTGGTATATATGTCCTGAACCAGATCAACACCAGTCATACCTTGTTGTCTAGCCTATTGAACCCTCCTATAGCTTGCTGCCCATCTATATAATCTACTTGGACAGTCTATGGATCAATTTCTACAAAACCACCCCAAACACCCAAGTGTTTGATCACTGCTTTGAGTATTAACTCCACCCCATACTCTTGCTGAATTCTCAGGCTGTGACATCCCTAAGCTTCTACCCGAGATTCTACTACTGAACCATATAACCAAACTTGAATCCCTTGGATATGTTGTTGCAATAAACCTGTCTAGACCTTATTCTGCACTGGCATTGCTTTCACATGCTTGTACTGCATCAAAAGCCTTGTTATGACATCTAAACTTCTAATCCCCAACCACCCCTCCTGAATGGGATGACAAACCAACTTCCAATCCACCAAATGATACTTCCTCCCCTCTAGCACATCATTTCAATGGAAATTACGAAAATATTTTTCACTCGCATTTGCAGTATAAGCTAGACTGGTGAACAGAAAAAGAAAGTAATTTGGAATATTGGCATGGGAGCTTTTAACCAGACCAACCTACGTCCTTTGGAAAGGAGAGGTGCTTTCCAAGTGTCCAACTTACACCTAATCCTTTCGACCACTGGCTCCCACGCCAGCCTGGACTTAAACTTAGCCCCCAAGAGGTAACCTGAGGTAGGTGGCCGACAAGCTGCCGATCCTGAAG
>JAOXJP010227466.1:0-11299 GCA_025762735.1 Platanus orientalis | reverse complement strand
CTCCCCTACGAGCCCGAGCCCGGTCTATAATTTGAGGGCCGGGCCTGGGCCTACTATGGCCCGGCCCGAGCCCCGCCCGTGCCCACCCCTAATTTCAAGGATTTCAAATTTTGTTATTTTTAGAATTCTTCAATCTCTTAAACTTAGTTTTTTTTCATTAAATTAATGGATGTATCTCTGGATCAAAGCCCTTTCTATACAATTTTCTAGAAAGCCTTCATAAAATAATAGGTCATTTATCTTACATCGAAACCACAAAAACTTCGTTTAACAAGCATACAATTAGTTTCTTTTGTTAAAGATGACGCATACGAATGGAAATCATATTTCTTGATTAGCTTTACAGCAACCTTTTAACCTCTTTGTGATCTTTTTTATTGGAGAATGACTTATTTTGGTAGAATCTTTTTGATCCATTTGAACAATTCTTTATTCCTTAACATGATTGTACTACTTTGTTAATTTTTCTGGTCAATGCCAATCAACTTGGCTTGGTGTAAGAGATTTCGAACCGTTTGCAATATCATGTCTCCTGAACAGAGGTCACGGTTTCAGTCCTATCTGAAACCATTCCACAGTTTATGCGCCAACATTTTCATCTTGAGCCCTTGCGAGTCTTACACTATGCTACCTGTGGTCAGGAGGCCCAAGTGGGGCTAAAAGAATGTCTTCCCTTCCTATGCATCAACAGTGAGCTTTGTTTGAAAAATAATGATTTTAAAAATAAAAATAAAAAAATTTATTTTAGAAGTCAACTCTATTCTAGGGGATGGTAATATGTCACATTCTATATAGATAATGGTTGTGTTGGAATCTTTGTTTGCATCACGAAGACATTGACAAAACCGAGGAGAGGTGTGGCGTAGTATGGTGTGGTATGCATGTACGTGGCAGCTACATCATTTATTCTTATCTTCTTTTATTTACTTTGTTTTGTTAGAGTGCTAAAAATATTTCATTTCCTAATGGTTCAAGGATAATAAATCCGTTGGAAGAAGCAAACTACCTACTGGAAGAGGCACGTTGGGAGAAAAGATCCCTCAAATGAGAAGTCCGTTGGAAGACACCTGTTGAAGAAGTCCATTGGAGATAATGTTGGAGAATGTAAACGTTCATTCATGATCTATAAAAGAGGATCCGTTTCTCTTATAGCATACAAAAAAGCTGCAAAAAACACTAATTAACGATCAAGAATCCTCTCTGCAACCTTCTTCTATTACAGTTTAATATTTGATTTGTTTTGAGTCTTCTTTCCTTCTGGTTTGGAACCACATTTATTGTCATTCGTGTTGATCTTCTCATATTGTGTGGATCCGAGAAGATATGTTGTTTAATCCTAGAAAATTGTCGAAGTACCTTCCCACATCAAAATAAAGGGAGTCAAATATCGTCAAGGATAGTGTCTATTGACATGCCTCGACGTAAAACCAATAAGATCTTTCTAACATTTTTTCTTATTTTTTTATTGATCCAGTTATTGTAAATGAAGTTTTGTTCTTTTATATATAGATTGATTTCAGTTTGGTTAATTGATTATTCACATCAAATGTAACACATTTTCATTGTTGTCTATTCGGAGATTTAATAAGAGTATTAAAATTATTTCTAAATTATTTAATTGTTTAAAAATTTTCAACTATAAAATTTGCATGAAATATTTATTTGTTTCCATGTCTAAAAATCATATTTATACTTTTTGATCATTAGTTGGAACTCATTTATATATTACTAATGTTGTTTAACAACAATATTGATAGTAGTATTAATTGTTAAACATTTGATGTAATGGATTTCCCTATTCCCGATGTGAGTAAGATAAAATCATTCAATGGTTCTCATTTCATGATAGAGGAATAAAGGATTATCTTCCTACTTGAAATGAAATGTATAACATTTGTTATAACAAATCCTAAATGTAAACAAAATCAGGATCATATATTAACTTGCAAGATCCCATTCTAGTCAATCTTGGAAAAAAAAACTAACAAAATCTACAGACATGTAATTTTAAATGCAATGACTAGTACACTATGATGTGTATAGTAAATCAATGACGGCAACAAAAATTTAGAATGATTTGGTTAATAAATATATAATTGAGAACACAACAACTAAGAAATACACAGATGAAAAAATTTTCAACTTCAAAATGGTAGGGACTAAATTGGTAACTTCTCATATTGATGATTTTAGTTGATGGTTAATGATTTGACCATAAAAAATATAAACTTGCTTGAATCATTTGTGGTTGCGTCGCTTATTGAGAAGTTACCTTTATCATGAAAGGATTACAAAACAATCTAAAATAAAAGATAAATGACTAGATTCTTGAAGAACTGATTATAAGCATAAGAATAGAATAAACAAACTGAGATTATGCTAGAATTAAGAAAGCTAATACAGCAGTCTCCAAGGCTAAACTACATGAAAATAACGGAGAAAGTAACTAATTTAAACAACGTTTTTTAAACATTTCACTAAGGATTACCTTTGAAGATAAAATCTTGTTTTATATTTGATTTAAATGATGTAACTCACTTGATTTGTTTCTTTCCTTTCTTTCTTTTTTTCATCTTAAGAGGAAAGAACTTTTTTTATCCCATTATTTCTAATTGGATTCGATTACGATGATTAAAATTCATGGTGATATCATTCATTAAGTTTGGCAAGTTATAAAAATAGGTGATTTGATGGCAATAAGTATATTAATTCAACTATGGTTTCTTCTTTTCCTTGATAGGAAAACTATATTCGTGTACAATTACTCTCTAAATCTGCATGGCTTTTTGTAAGTGAATTCAAGTAGATCATCAAAGTGTCCAACTCAGTCGACTAGAGTGAAAGCAGGAAGACTTAAATACAAAAAGTTTTAACTGTGATGTAACTAATGGACAGTGCAAATTAGAATCAATAGCCTTTACAAGAAAATCCTACGGCTACTAAAAATTTCTGTATCAGATAAATACTTTTAAACTATTAAAGAACAAATATTGAGAACTTCTGTTTTTGAGAAGTGGACATGTTTCATAGCTTTCACATTTTAATGACACATTAGCCCTTTGATACTATTTCATAAAGAATCTAGAATCATCCAACCAATCTAGTCTAAACATATATGGGAAGAAACACTTATCTCTAGATTTCTTGCTTCTATATATACAATTTCACTTATATAAATACTGAACCCATAATCACAAAACCTAGCCAACTAGAATTTAAAAACAAAAAAACAAAAAACAAAAAACAAAAAAACAACTAAAAAAGTTCTGAAGTTTTCTCTTAAAATGACTTCTTCACGCAAAAATAGTTCCAATTTCCTCACAATTGTCCAGAGATAAAACTTCAAGCCTAAGAAGTTAACAACAAAGGGGTTGGCTTTAGATTTCGGTAGCACAAATTAAGATCCAAGTACAATGAAAATGTCAAGCTTAAAATATTAAATTATTTTTGTTACTTAATATTGTATAAATTACATTTTCCAAAATTATAACCAGAGGCATTTGCTTCCATCGCAATCCAAAGAAACCAAGCAACTAGACAGGGTGAATTAAGCTCCAAAAAAAGAAGAAAAAAATTATGATTTCAAGCACATAAAAATAAATATACAACATTTTATGCATCTAAAAGGGGGAAAATGAAAAAATTCAAAACAATTTCAATATTCTATTATAAAAAATTTTAGATTTTCATTGCAAAAATATCTTGAGAAACATCCCGCATTCTAGGTTTTCTATTATAAAACAACATTAATCTCATAAAGTAGAATCAGTCAAGGAAAAAAAATGTAACTCATGTACAGTTAGAATCATGAAAATCACTGATTCTTCAGGAGAAAAAAAATTTTAAAGTAGAATTCCCGTAATGAAGGCTCACCATAATGCTTGTGAGCCACCTGTAGGCAAATGTTGTCTTACCTAAAAAAAAAGGAGGATATAATAATTTTACTTAATAAAAACTTAAGCCTACATCTTAATCCTTATTTTATACAGTGCATTAGGAAATGCATTCACATCCTCTTAAGATGATGATAGTGTGTCAACAATTTTACTCCATATTTGAGACTTGAAACTATGAGAAATAGATTATCAATAAAATCAAAAGCATTCAAGCTCAATTAGTTATGCAGAAACAATTTAACACAATAAAACAAGAATTATTATTACTTGAAGGAAATCAAGCCCTAACTAGGCAAACTAAGGGGTACCATTTTATCCTTTTGACGAGCATCCGGTTATTCGAGGGAGTGAAACTTGAAACTAAGGAAAGAACAAATGAAAACATATAATAATTAGTTATCATTTTTAAAACAGTAGGAAACAGAAGAACTATAATTTTTTTAAAATTCTAACCTACAAATTAGAAAATGATAACGAACCTAAAACAGGGGGAAGCTAAATCCTTTAATTGAAAATGAAAAAAAATCTAGAAATAGAAAAGGAGATAAAAGCCCTAACAAATAGAAAAAACTAAAATCAAAGGAGAACGGAAGAAAGTCCAAGGAGGTTAAGCTTAGCTACAGAGAAACTAGCCGAGGAAGGAAGAGAAACCCTAAAATATTAAGAAAAATCAGCTTGAATAGAAACCCTAATTCAAAAAATTGAGTTCGATAGACAATTAAAAGGAAAAATAAAAAATAAAAAAATAAAAGATGAAAGGTACCTAACCCTATTAGATTTAACTTACATATTGTAGGTTGCAGGTTGTCGGTGACAAGAGCAACGACAGCTATAAATCGATGACACCAAATTCTGGCGAAAATCAAACAAGACTTAATAAGAAAAGGCACTAATTATGGCGAACAAGATGGATTTTTTGACGAACAAGGGGGATAGAAAGAGGGAAAACAAGGAAAAGAGGAAAAAATTGAAAATTGGAGGGAAAAAACGAGGGAGCGAAAACAGGTTTTATATACTTTGGCTTTAGCCAGCATTTTCAAAATGTTGTTGGATAAAAATTTAAACAACATTTTTTAAACGCTGGCTAAACTTCAATAAAGACGATGTTTCAAAAGTGTTGTCTATGATGTTTTTGCACTAAGTTTGATGAAGAATTACGACTTCTATATTTAGCGTTTCAAAAACATTGTATAAATCTAGAATATACAATGTTTTCAAAAAACGATGTCTATATAGGTTTATATAGTGTTTTAGAAACATTGTTTATTCCTTTTTCTGATTTTAATAGCGTTTTCTATAGAAAACGTTGTATATAATTCACTTTTGGCAACGTTTTCATAAAAATGTTGCCTAAAAGTATGCAATTAAAATTCATTTTTGTTATAGTGTAATTTAAAAAAAAATCAATATGAATGAAATTAAATTTAAGAAGAATAAAAATAATAAAAATCATTTTAATTATGAGTGTTTTATCTATGGAAAGATAAGACATAGGGTTGTAGTTTGTAAATTTCTAAAGATATAAGTGAAAGGGAATAAAATTAACTTGACAAAGATGAAGACAATAGTTGATGTTGTGATAAAAGCAAATCTAATAGACAATGTAAAGGATTGGGTGGTAAATACTGGAGCTACCAAATACATATACAATTATAGAACTACATTAACCTCATACACTCCAATAAGTGATGAAGAAATAGTCTATTAGGAGACTCAAGATCTTTACATATTATTGACAAAGGAAATGTACTTTTAAGCTTATTTTTGGAAAGGTTCTAACATTGCAAGATATACTATATGTAAAGGACATTCATCGTAACCTAGTCTTAAGAAGTCTACTTGAATAAACAAGAATAAACTTACAGTTTGAGTCTAAAAAATTAGTACTTACAAAAATAATGTATTCATTGGAAAATGATATTGTACATCTAGATTGTATGTATTGAATGTTTTAGAAATAATAAATGGAATTAGTTTTTCTTCGGCTTATATGGTAAACTTAATAAATTTATGTCATGGCAGATTAGGTCATATAAGTCAATCCTATATTAAGAAATTGAAAAAAAATAGATTAATTTCTACTTAAAATAAGCATGAGTTAGAAAAATGTAAAATCTATGTTGAATAAAAATTTAATAAGAAAACATACAAAATAATTGAAAGAAATAAGTGAACCATTAGAATTAATTCATAATGACTTTGGAGTTATAAAAAGCACAATGACTAAAGGGAAAAAATTCTATTACATAACATTTGTTGATGATTATTCAAATGAAGTTAAAGATGAATTTATGGAATATATAGCTAAAATTGAAAATCAATTAGAAAAGAAAATTAAAATGTTAAAAACTAATAGGGGAGGTGAATATAACTCAACTTCTTTAAGGAATTATTGTGAAATGAATGATATAATACATGAAACTACTACACCATATACTCTTAAATCAAAAGGAGTAACAGAAAGAAAAATCATTCCTTGAAATGATGAATGTATTATTAGTTATTTTAGAGTTATCCATGAATATGTGGCGGGAGGCCATATTGTTTGTTTGTTATATACAAAACAGTTACACATAAAAAAATAAAAAAAAACAAGGAAGACTCCATATGAGTTATGGAAAAGACATGTACATAATCTTAAATGTTTAAAAATATTAGGTTATCTAGCTAAAAGTAGGTTCACTTGAACCTAAGAAAAGAAAGTTAGGATAAAAAACATCCGATTATGTCTTTAGAGGGTATGATGAAAATAGTGTTACATAATGGTTCTTAATTTTGAGAACATAAAATAACATTTTAGAACCAAATACAAAAATAGAAGCCAAAGATGCTAAATTCTTTGAAGATACATTTCCTAAAAAATAAAACATCTAGAAAATAGAAACAAAGAAAAAGAAATAGTAGAAGAATAATTTGATGACGAATGAAATAAAAGAATTAGAAGAAAACTCACCTAGAAGATGATTATTTAATCTATCTTTTTACAATGGCTTCAAGAATTATAAAGAAGTTGTAAGATCTCCAGATGATGTATTTTGAAAAGGAAAAAACACTAGTGAGTTGGAGTCTATAATGATTAAACTAATTTGGAAATTAGTAGAATTTCCTAAAGGCACTAAACTCATTGGTTCTAAATGGATATTTAGAAGAAAAAAAAAACTCAAATCAAATGATACAACTGACAAGTTTAAGGCTCAATTAGTAACCTTAGGATGCAGATAGGAAGAAGATGTCAACTATTTTGATACCTACACTCTTGTGGCGAGAGTCATAACAATAATAGTGTTTTTTTTCCATATTTATAACCCATAAATTAATTATATATTAAATGGATGTTAAATCAGCATTTTTAAATGGGGATTTAGAGGAATACCTCGAGCCCTCATATGTGATGGAATATTACACTTTTACAACTAACCTATTAAGGCTTTGATGAATAAATATGGTATAACACATAAGGTTGCAACCCCTTACTACCCACAAACAAGTGGAAAACCTGAGCTTGTTAGCTAATCGGGAAATCAAATATATTTTAGAAAAAGACGGTTAACCCGAATTACAAAGATTGTCTCTGAGGCTAACTGATGCAATTTTGGCATACCGTATAGCTTATAAGACCCCAATTAGTATGTCACTATATCGACTTATTTATGAGAAAGCTTTTCACTTACTCATTAGATTAGAGTATCAATCATACTGGGTTGTTAAGCAATTTAATTTTAGTTTAGACAAGGTTAGCTCTTTAAAAAAATTGCAATTGAATGAGTTAGAAGGGATTCGACGAGATACTTATGAGAATTCTAGGATTTACAAAAACTGAATGAAAGTTTTTCATGAAAAACACATATTGGGAAAATCTTTTGAATCATCTCAGAAAATTCTTTTGTACAATTCTATATTGCATTTGTTTTCTAGTAAGTTAAGGTCCATGGACAGGACCATTTTGTGGTTAAGACTGGTTTTCCCTCATGGAGCTATTGAGGTTAAGAATACCAAGAATGGTAATGCTGTTAAGGTTAATGGACAACATCTTAAACCATTTCTTAATAAATTTTCACATAAGTATGAGTCTATTGATTTAGAGGATTTTATTTATTAGGACTTTCCAATCACTTAGATTCTATAGATCGTAATAGTGTATGTGTCGTCGTTAGTTAATTACTTTGTTTTCTTTTTATTACTATTTTCCCTTTTTTTTTTTTTTGTATCAAACCCATTTTTCAAGCATTAAAGTTTTATTTATTTTGTTCACACCCTTAAGCACTTTCCATGATCTCTATTACTTTGTTTTTCTTTGTTTACATTGGGGACAATGTATGTGTTAGGTTGGGGGAGAGAATTTTGGTGGTGTGCTGGTTTATTTGTGTTGGTCTTAAATTTTTTATTGTTTTAACATGATTATTACGATTGAAGCTTATTATACCACTTCTGTTTAAAATTTTCCATTGATTTCATGTTCAAATTACATTGTACATGCACTTTTTCTATATAGATATGATTTTTGGTTTAAGGGTAAAGATGATTTTGAAAATCTAGATGAAAAGAAATGTGGAGACTTTTAACCCTTACAATTATTTGAGCCATTCAATTTTATTTCAGGGGGTTATTACATCTAATTTTACCTCAATTATTTGGAAGTGCACAAATTCTTTTTAGTCTCATTATTTCTTCATTTTTGTTGAATGCTGAAAATTTATAATTTTTTATGCCACACTTGAATCTTTTGAAGTCTTAGATGTTGAAGAACTATATCATTAATCTTTGAGAAATGATTTTAGGTCATTTTTATTTTATTTTTAGCCTTTTAATTTATTTTTTTTTATGAGATGTTACCACTTGTTAACCCATTGAGCTTTTAGATAATCCTTTTTTTATAACCCTTTTTTTCAAGGTGTTTCGAGAATGGATGTGATCAATGTGTTTCAATAAGGCGAATGGTTCAAAATTGAAAAATATATATAAAAATAAGATAGAAAAATATTTGTTCAAAAAAATAAAAATAAAAATTTTTGCTGGTGAAGTATTGAGAAGTGTATACACGAAAGAAAAAAAAGAAAGTGTTTGATTGACAAAGTTTAGACAACGAAGTTGAAAAAAAAATGCTCTAAGTGAGTTTTTTTTTTTCTCTTCATTCTCGAATACGTTTTGCATTATCACTGTTACCCTTTTGCTTCAAATTTTTATTTTTCCTAATGTTATGTCCTAATAAAAGTCCTACTAATCTTGAAGATAATATGGTTTGGATACTGACATGATCGATCAATAATGTAGTATATGGTGTAAGTTCTCAGTGTTTGGCATTCCTTTCATAAGACTGTGATTTTTTTTTTTTTTTGTGATAGCATTTTTCATATATTTTATATGTGGGATTATTTGTTCTTGTTTTATATTATTTCGTTTACATATGATTAAGAGGACTACCCCCATTTCGGAGTGCATTACTATCGACTATAAATCCGAAGAGATTAAAGTTGAAACATATTTTAAATGAAGATTTGGGTCATGCTTTACCTTGAGATTGAGTTTGTGTTTATGCTTTGCTAAATTATTTACACACTATGAGTTTTTGAAAGCATTGGGATGTCTTTAATGGTTGGTAGTATTTTGAACTTTAACTAATTTTTTGCTAAGGTGATGAAATTGGTAGACATGCGTTGAGCTTTTCTTTTGGAGATAATTACTTCAATCACTTTGATTGCTAGAGACTAGAAATATGCTGGTTAGGGGGTGTGATAATAGCTTAAGATTATAGTATTATCATAGTTTAAGTAGGCATTATCGCATATATTTTATATTTATTTTTGTATTTTATACATAGATATATGAGATTTCTCAATAAAAGTTTTTATGCTTAAAATAGTGTATTAATGCATATTCTATTTTGTAGGAAGTTTAAAACTAACTAGTCAATCGGGTGGGACCCCAAATCTAAGAGAAGAAATCCATAACTCCAAAGTTTGAAAGAAATCTAGATTGAGAAATTTGAGTCAAATTACGGTAT
Organism: Platanus orientalis; assembly: GCA_025762735.1. Lineage (NCBI taxonomy): Eukaryota > Viridiplantae > Streptophyta > Magnoliopsida > Proteales > Platanaceae > Platanus > Platanus orientalis. The sequence continues at coordinate 1,402 of JAOXJP010227466.1, read as the reverse complement.
TTTGGCCATAATTTTATACCCCGATATCGGATTGATGTGAAATTTACGATTCTAGAAAGAAGATTTGAAAATCGACAATTTTGTATTTCACGAGAGGAGTCAAATTCAAACATTTGATAGGTCCAAAATGAACTAAAAGTCAACCCAATTTCTGAAAAAGGGATTTAACAGATTCACTCTCCAATTCTCTTTGTTTTTCTTATTTATGGAGAAACAATAAAAACACATAAAAATGAGCAAAGGGATACACATTTAGACACCCTCTCTATTAATCTTCTCTTTAGGTTTTTTGAGTTGCTAAAGCCTTTGCTAAGGATAGGAATGAAGCCACAACAATTCTTTGGTATTTGCTAGACAATTTTATATGGTTTTAATGTAAGTTTTCATATTTTTTATTGACTCTATTATTTAGAAATAGTATTTTTTAGTATAATTCATTTATTTATCATTAACTCTGGGTACGGTGAATGCTTAGAATTCCCTACAAATCAAATTGTTAGTTTTATCATGTGTTAAGTCAATCAATTTTATGAATCCATCTTTTGAGAATTACTTTTAAGAAAAGAATTTGTAAATCATCCGATTAGGATCATCCTTCATATGAATTTCAATTGATTTATAAATTAGAGTCATTAGCAAGTACCATAGATTTGTGGTGAGTAAATCTTTGAACTTTAGTGTTTATAAAATAGTATTTTCAATGCTCAAACAAATAAAACCCTCATAATCAACTTTGTTCATTTTACCTCCACCATTAATCTTTGCCAAATATCACCCATTCCCTATTGATTGACCTCAAACTCACCAAGTATATATTACTTTGTGATATCCAGCAATTGGGAGCATTATAAAAGTCACAACAATAGTTATATTTTTTGGTTCAGTTTAGCATCTCTGTTCTATATTTCGAATTATATCTCAATTTAGTTATGCATCTTGATTTTAATCTTGATCTATTATTTGATCTATCTTTGTTCAAGAAACATTATTTTTAGTATGTAAGACATGATATGTAATTATTTTTTAAAGCATGTTCACTTCTGTTTTTATATAAGGATCATGTAGAGAATGTCGGTTTAGGAATCAAAAGAGTAGAGGAGATTAGAGATCATGGATATCTGCGTAGGATTAGTGTGACAGAAGTTAAAGAAACTTTGAGAGAATGAAGATAGGAAAGACATTGGGACTAGACAGTATCCCAATTGAGGTTTGGAAATGTATGCGAGACAATGGCTTATCATGGTTAATTAAACTTTTTAACAAGATCATTAGAACTAAAAAAATACCAAATGAGTGGAGGAAAAGTATTGTGGTCCCTATATATAAGAACAAGGGGGATATTCAAAACTGCACCAATTATCGTGGGATCTAGCTTATAAGCCATACAATGGAACTACAGGAG